>JACEGR010003868.1:0-96893 GCA_014170235.1 Listronotus bonariensis | reverse complement strand
TTAAGAGGACAATCAAAAATCTGATCCAAGAGGACAATTTTAACGGATTTCAAGTGCCAATATCTCGGAAACTAACGATTTGTTACCAACGTCATTTTTATGTTTCTCTAAATGCCTAGGGGTTGTTAAGTTTTTACACAACACCCTGTATACTACATATTTTTTTTTTTATTTTCATACAAATGTATTTAATAACTCTAATAAAATTTAATTTTCCTTACACCGATTTTATTTAGAACGCCACCAAGACTAATAGCGTCGGGCCCTTTCTAGTAAAGATATTGGTTAAAAGCCGATGGCGTACCTTTAATAAAACCAAACTGGGGCGAAATCCCAATTAGGCGAAAGATGCCTCTACCGGGGGAAAATTACCTTCGTGTCAATCTAGTTTCCTTCAATTAGGGCACACACTTCTGTTCTGAAATTGGATTTTAATTCAAAGTTTCTACAGTGACCGGGATCATGAGGAAACCATATCAAATAGTGTTTTATTTTTTTATTTGCAAAATAAATTTTCCTTATAAAAGTTTTTGCGTATACCTAAACTTACAACAGGTCCAGGAAGAACTAGCGATGGAAAATGGGCAAAAATTAAAAAAAAAAATGCTAGAACTTGTTCTTTTTTAGTTGCCAATCAGTTGCCAAATAAACGATTTTGTTGCTTGAATCGATCGAGAAAAATTGGTAAGGCGCATAGATAACCTACATTTAGATCAGCAGTGGCAAGAAGCATTTTTCGGATTTCTACGACCGCGCGCAGTGGGTGGACGAACATAAGCACTTAAAAGCCTTGGCAAAATATAAACACCGGCACCCCGTACCTTCGTCCGCGGTCTGACCGTACCTCTCATTAGCTACCGTAGTTCGAACAGAAAAGCAGGACGCGGTCAACAAATTCTTTCCTATAATGCGAATA
Source organism: Listronotus bonariensis (assembly GCA_014170235.1). NCBI lineage: Eukaryota > Metazoa > Arthropoda > Insecta > Coleoptera > Curculionidae > Listronotus > Listronotus bonariensis. Next base: position 95,977 of record JACEGR010003868.1, on the reverse strand, counting down.
GTTTGTTTGGTTCGGGTGCGTTTACCCTCAACTGGCTTGCGCACAAACCGGTTTTTTCGCCCATGAAATGTAACTTTTGTTTCGCGCAGGTTATAACATTAGCAATCCATTGAGATCAGTGGTAAGACGCGATTCATTCTTTCGGTACAATGCGATACACGTTTGGCTCTCACTCTCTCTCACTGTGCTGGTCTGTTTCAGTCTTTTTCAGAAGTTGATGTTGTTAAAATCTTCGTGTATTGGTATCGGAATGAAACCAATTCGAGACTGGAGCGGTATCGGTAGTATAAACAGGCTCATTTGTTTTGCACTTATCGGAGCGAGATCGAACTGAGAACGAAACCGGGATTGTTTCCGCAAGTATGAATCGCGCCTAAAGCCGGCTGTCCATGAGAGCGGTTTTCCGCTCGCGGATGATAATTCAGCCTTGTGATTGGTTGAGTACAAATTTAAAATGCTTTTCCCGCCATTTTCGACTGCGAATCACGCAAAAAAGTTAAGATAAAGTTAACTTTTTGCGTTTTCCACTAGATTGTGCGGATTTTTTAAATTAATAGCCATGAACTATAACCTAGAACTAGTTGATAAGCTTGATGAGTTGTTGCTTAAAGATAAGACAAGACGTTAAGGATCCATTTTAAATAAAAGAAGTGTTATGGACGACCTTAACTACACTTATTTTAATTATTTACTTTGGTATGATATTTGGTAAAAAAGATACTTATCCTATTTTCAATACGACCAAAAAGACAAAAAAGGAGGCATAAGTTTTGGGTTAGAAAAATGTTTTTAGAAAGAAAGTTCATAGCCAATATTATACTTTATTAAAAGAGTTAAGACAATATGATGATGGAAAACACTTCAATTATTTAAAAATGTCAAAGGAGCATTTGACAAATAGTTATAAAAGTTAAGTCAACTATTAGCAAGTCCCACCCAGTTCGTGAGCCAATAACTGCAGGCGAGCGTCTAGCTTATACTCTAAGGTAAATAGGTAACAAAAAAATTGTATGTGGTAAATAAAAGACTAAGACAAACTATTAACCAAAAGTTGCCTAATTTTTTACATAACAAAATTAAAATTGTTTATTATTATCCATTATCCAATCCATTTGCCATCCCACAGACAGATGATGATTGACATCTAGTGACCTTCACAACCGTAGTATCAACCTAAGAAAATTCTAGCATTAAATTACCATATTGAAAAACAAAACGCTTTAATATTTTCCTGTTAACTTTAACCTTAAAATTTGTTGCTGCTTAGGAAATATACGATTTTGGGTTTGTGTCTCGGCTGTTGTTTGTGACAGTGCAAAAAGTCAGCAACAAAATAGAAACCAAAAGTAAGAGAAGATTTGAGATCGGTTAACTTACAATCGGTCACGCAGCAACAAAATAGAAAGCAGAGGTTGGAGAAGATTGGAGATCGGATTGAGAATAAACTGGTTACTCAGCTTTACACACAAATTTTTCCAGGTAAAATTAAATCTAAATATTTGTTGCTGCTTACGAAATCGTTTATCTAAGGCAGGGTTTCTTAAAGGCCATGGACCCCTGGGGGTAGGTGGGGTATGTGTCAGGGGTTCACGGTAGCTTACTTAAACCTTAAGATTATCCTTATTACGAAGCAGTATCGAGCAACGGGTGAGCTAGCGAATTTAATTATAAATAATAGGTACAGTCACACATTATTAAAATTGTTCAAAAAGAAGTGTCAAAGGATCTGGAAACAATACAAATGCCTTTTGGAGGTTACTTTACCTCAGAACAGATTAATAAAGAAACATGGGTGCGTAGTCCATTTTTGATTGATATGGGTAAATCAGCGATAAAGCTCTTATTAAAAATTCCTTAATTGACATAACATCTAAAGAAGTCTTGAAAACTGAATTTCGCGCAAATGGTCTTCGTAAGTTTTGGTGTTCTTTGAGTCAAGTTTAACGTCTTCTTGTCAAGCGAGCTATGTCCGTTCTGATACTATTTGCTATGACGTACCTCTGTGAAGCAGAATTCTTAGTTCTAGTTCGATAAAAACAAGAATCGGAATCGATTGAACGTTGCAGATGACAGGCGGCTTGCCTTGTCGAAGGCTATTCCAGAATTTTCCTTCCTTATTTAGGACAAGCAGCAGCATCCTTCTCATTAACTTAGTAGTGAAAAGATTTAAATAATTCTGTTAATATGTGTAATTGAACTACTTACAAAAAAAATATATAATACATATTTCATAAATAGGGCTTGTTTTCTTTTCCTATTTTTTTTTTTTTGACAGGGGTCTATGGAGATATTAAATCCTTTAAAGTGGTCCGTGACGGCAAAAAGTTTAAGAAACCCTGATCTAAGGGTATAGAATCAGCAACAAATAGGCTTTTAGGATATTTTATAGTAACCATATAACTGAAAGATAAATCATTGCGTGACGAGCCATCATGAGCGATCTTTGTGTTCCATTCTGAAAAACTTGTCCAGCAATTAGTCAAAACTGCAAATGCATAAATTTAAATGGCCATACCGACACTTAGAGGGCAGTTTAAAATTAACGTGTGGCATTCAACTTGTGATAAATCGCTCGATCGCTTGACGCTCGCCCGCGCTTCAGTCTGGCCCTTCCATTTAATCTATGGTCCAAATGTAAGTCATATTGGCTTTTAAAATTAAGCTGGCGACGTTGTTCAAAAGCACTCATCGGCATAATTTTGAACTAGCCTAGACGAACATGACAATTCATAGTTAAGTTTTTCTTGCTGTTGTGGCAGCTAATATCGTGTTTTTTAAATATTTTTATAATTAATTAAATAAATGCAATAAAAATACAAAGAATTAGGTATACAATTTATGTTTTGGTGGTTATCATCATGGATTCCGTAAAAAATCTGCCCCGAAGCAAAAGGTGCAAAGTCGGGTTTGTTATGCCTGCGGTTTAAGTGTATATATTCAAGAACTTACGGTTTGTGACTTTATATAAAATTACGCGTAATGTAAGCTGGTAACTACTCTTTGTTTTACTTAGGTTTTTAGACTATGATGCCTAATATTTTGCCTGAAATTTAATGCCTTGTTTTCCAAAGCGCTTTTGCGTCTAGCCGAGACACAAACCCAAAATCGTATATTTCTGTAAATATGGTAAATATTTTCAACATTTTTAATCTAGATACCCATTTTTATCAGTTGATAGACCGAATTACGACACTGGTGCTCCTTAATTTGAATCGCCTATAGGTTTTTGCTTAAGCAAACCCCGTTAAATAAAATCAAATTTCAAATGGAAAGCTCTCCATGTCGAAACGGGCATGTTTAGCATATAAAGAGGCAAAAGCTCTGCGAATAATTAACAATCAAATAGTAATGCGGTGTGTACCTCGTCAGCTTTCGCGAAACGACCAAGTTTTGTCATTTAAAGTTGAAGTTTGTTACGCATCTCTTATCCAAATTGATTAGTCCGAGCTTCATGAATATTTATAAAATTTTCATGTTTTGAGTATAAATGTATAACTCGAAAGTTGAAGCACATAGTTAAGTATTATTTAATTTTTTTTTTTAAATTAAAAGTATTTTTTTACAGTTCTTTTAACATTTTTTAAAGTATTTTAGAGAAGTCTGGTAAAAGAGCATTTCTCTACCATTGTTACATACTGTAAAGACCTAAAGTTCGTCAATTAATGGTGGTGTCCTGATACAAATGTCAAACTATTTTCAGAATCTGCAAAATTAAAAAGCTTAAAATTTTAATCATTCTTAATTTAAATATTAGTTAATTTTTTATTGTTATTTTTAAATTAATTTTAATCTTGACAACGGTGGCAGACGTGCCACCGAAACGTCGTTTTTTAATTAGAATTTGTTGAGTTTTTTGGAGGGTTTTTCCTTTTTTAGGCAACTGGCCAGTTTATAGGGGTCAATAGGGCTAAACAGGGTTAGCGCGTATACCCCGGGACCAGGACCGGAGCGGTCCCATTCTTTCTAGATATATTTTGGCGTGTACCCAATAAAAAGACGAAAAATAAGTTATTAACGGGGACTGCCAGACATGAACTGATCCCTTAGACCCGCCTCAAAAATGTGGAAAACTTTCAATTTAAAAAATTGGGGGAAAACATAACCAAAGTATTATGGCAATGTTTTTTTCTGCTTCAATACTATTGTATCCATTTCTTTTGTTTCAGATATCCCCATCTTCCCCCAAATATGTCCCAGTGTGCCTGCGTAAAGATTAAGAAAAAATCTGTAATTCATGAGGAAGAAGAGTTTTCGGATAGTTCCAAGTCGGACATCGGTGAGGCGGCCACGCCCTGTTTAAAACCAAAACCCAAAAGAAGATTGAGTTTTAAATTCGGCGATTTTCGACGAATAATTCCGGACAGGATTCTAAGATGTTTCGGACAAGATGAGATTGAAATGACTCGACTAGAAAAAAGTAAGTAAAGGTGGTTTTTTATTTATATAAATTAGTTAATCGTTATTTGCATTACGAGGTAGGAAAGTGTCAGTTTTTCTTCCGGGATAGTTTTATTTACATTTAAAATCGTCAAACATCATAAGAGTTATTGTTGTCAACGCGCGAAGAAACATAAGTTAACAGTTTTATTAGGACCTTCGTCATTTTGTAAAAACTAAAAGTTTGTCAGCGCATGCTCCCAACTTAGGTAGATTCGATGGGAGACTATGAAGTTTTACTCATAGTGGCTTAGGCTTTGTTTGACCTCCTGACAGTGCGGACGTGCGTAGAGGACTACAAAGTTCTTCCCGGAGTCGCGGTTAGAGGTGCCGTATGGACGTTTTTACCTTCGGGGATCAAGGAAAGATTCACGCTAAATTGACGGCATCTTTCTTCTGGATCTAAGCGCTGTGAGCGAAGATTCCTGTAAGCTGATGAAATCCTGTTTGGTGGTGAACACGAGGTATTTCTCAAATGGCGGGAAATAGATGAGCGTGCCATGGGAACTGTCAGTAGGGAAAGTGACGGTTATACGTAACACCAGTACCAGGTCTTGGTTTGACAGCCGACAATGTATGCATTGCATCGATTGTAGAATTTCTGGAAGCTACGAGCTCGATTATCCAGATTTTCGCGCGACGAAGCCCTGAAAAGCATAGTCTGGAAGGAGGAGAGTGGTGGATTGGACCTGAAGGGACCAAAACCAAGAAATAAGAATAGAATAGCCAGGTACCAGGTACCAAAGGTTAGTTAATTGAAACATGGCTTTCGTCATTTTGTAAAAGTTGTTTTTATATACAAATGTTACTTGAGTATCTATCAGAAGATATTTTCATAATTAACAGCCAGTTTTGACAGCTCCAACCCCTTGGAAGACAAAAATTCTTGTGTGTCCCCATGATCCAATGAAGTTAGGTATTTCTGTTATTAAACAAGATATAACAAAAAGTATTACATAAGAGTTGTAGGGTCTCTAAATAGACATGTCCCTGAAATATTTTGATATATACAGAGCGTTGCAAAAACAATTTAAAAAAAAAACTAACCGCACAGTAATAACTTATTTTTGGGACATTCTGTATACATCGAAGTATTTTAGGACATGTCTATTTGGAGACCCTACAAATCTTAAATAAGACTTTTTGTTATGTCTTGTTAAATAACAGAAATACTGGACTTCCTCGGATCAGTGGGTCACCACAAAATGTTTTTCTGCCAAGGGGTTGGAATTGTCAAAAGTATCTTCTAATAGGTACCCAAGTAAAACAACACAAAACTCGGCTTTTACAAGATGACAACAGTTAAGTTTTAATTTATTAGCCTTTGGTACCTGGTACCTGCCAAAACCACTATGAGTCAAACTTTATAGTCTCCCATCGCTTCTACCTAGGTTGGGAGCATGCGCTGACAGCTTTTACAAAATGACGAAGGTCTGTCGCTCACGAGCTCTTCTACTATTATCATTCTAAATCAGAATGGACTCCGAAGTCGAAGATAATATCCCACAAAATATTTTGAAAACCTCAAGGCTAATATCATTAAATATTTTGTCAAATAAGTCTCGCAAACGATATAAAAAATAATATAAAGTGTTTAAAAAGTGGATGGAAGAAAACCATGTTAAAAGAATTACCGAAAATGCCGTTTTTGTATATTTTTAAAGAAAGCTGAAACTCTAAAGGCATTTACGCTGTAGAGCAAATACAGTAAGTTACGTTCTTCGCGTAAATGTTAAGGAAAATGTAGGACAAAAGTTTATGTTTAAGAAACACATTTTGCAGGTAAGGGTAACAATCAGTAAAAAATGGGCCTATTAATTTTGCGTCAAATGTTTCCCTAAATTTAAATTAGTTATATCTAACGACATCTAACATTTTTGCAAAGATAATTTTGTTTTCGCTAAATGGAAGAAGTTAAAAAGTTAGGACTTTTGTACTGTAACAGATAACATACGCTATGCGGATAGATTCCGCTTCCAATGTTCGCGTAAAGCTTAGTTTATATACTTACCAAATGCGGTTTACGAATTGTGGAACGTATACGAATTGGTCAACCTTGAATGAGTCGAAATTAACCAATTAGAACCCATTTCGCAAATCGCAATTCGCAAATCGCATTTCGTAAATATATGAACTAAGCTTTACAGCCGGCGCTTGATAGGCCAAATTTGCGCCACTACCGAGATATGTTATACAGAAAGAACATAATACACTCTTGGACAAAAAACCGGACCAAGAAAATTTTATTTAAATTCACTTTTAAATAACTTTTTGGTTTTTTGACCGATGTTATTTATTTTTTTGTCTAATTTTGTAGTTTTTTTCATAAAGATTATTATTTAATATGGGGATTGCAAAAATATTTATAGGATTAGGTGCGGTACGGAAGGGGCAAATGTTGCATTTGACCCAAATTTTTGAACACCCTGTAGAATAATTTAGCGTAGCAGGATTTTAAAGACCTATCTTTTCTTAACATTTCTTTTTCTTATTTATATCAATATCTTTTTTCTAAAGGAAACACAATTTTTAAAAAGACAATGAAATGTGTGCAGTTATACTTTTATACCTTTCTAAAAAAATTATTTTTTATAATCAAAAATAAATGCAAATATTGGTTTGTTAAGTTGGTTTCGTAGTTTTAAATCAGTTTTCAGATTCTGGGTATCTCTTAAAATATACAGGTGTACGACAAAAAGTGTGCTTAAAAATCTACTGTATATTATAGCTCCAGTAAAAAGATCTTTTAAAGACCTTTAAAAACATACTGCATTTTATATTCTTATCTTTATTAGTTTCGGAAATATAACCATCCAAATTTTAAGTTTCCCCAATATGTTTGCATTATAGGGTATAATAAAACCGTAGTAATTAAATTGCAATGTTTTTTTAAATATACACTGTGTGCAAAAGTCCCGGAACCCCTTAATAATTCGCAAATGCGCTCATTTATCGAAAAGTCTTCCAAATAAAGTTTATAGATATATTTTAGATCTATTTTATAAAAATATGTTTACATGTACAGGGGCATCACAACGAAGATATAGACACAAGTTACCTTTTTTAAATGGAATGGTGTATATTTTATTGGATTTTTGAATTCTCCACAAAATTTTAACATGACTTTGTGTAACATATGCTATACCTAAACTCACTAGTTTAAAAGATACAAGGGTTTAAAAAAATATAATGTAAATATTTATTAACTTTTAAAATATGAAAACACTTATTAATAAAAACAGAATTGACACAAAAATAACTTGTAAACACTTAACCTATTTAATTAAATGTTGGAAGTGACCTCCTTGAACGGCTTGACAATGTGCTACTTTGTAATAAAAGCATTTGTAACATTTTGTAGCATATTCAGTAATGTTTTCACAAACGTCATTTATACATGTTATACATACCCAAAAATGTTACTATGTAAGTGTAACTAGGTAAATATTGTAACAGGTGAAAATAAAAAATATCGATAAAATACTTTTTTAAACCCTTGTATCTTTTAAACTAGTGAGTTTAGGTATAGCATATGTTACACAAAGTCATGTTAAAATTTTGTGGAGAATTCAAAAATCCAATAAAATATACACCATTCTATTTAAAAAAAGGTAACTTGTGTCTATATCTTCGTTGTGATGCCCCCTGTACATGTAAACATATTTTTATAAAATAGATCTAAAATATATCTATAAACTTTATTTGAAAGACTTTTCGATAAATGAGCGCATTTGCGAATTATTAAGGGTTCCAGGACTTTTGCACACAGTGTATATTTCCTTTTAGAATAGAGATACCGATATAAATAAACAAAAGAAATGTTAGAATAAAAAAGCTGGTAAAAATTGTGACTTTAAATTATTCCACAGGGTGTTCAAAAATTTGGGTCAAAATTCAATATTTGGCTCTGCCCTGTATAACACCTAATCCTATAAAACTTTTTGCAATCCCCATAATAAATCATAATCTTTACCAGACCCAAAAGTTAATTATAATGGGCTAAAAAAAACAAAAAGTTATTTAAAATTAAATTTGAACAAAAATTTTGTTTGTCCGGTTTATTTGTCCAGGAGTGTAAAGTCGATAAATCCTAAGAAAAAGAAAACATTTGTAAGTCTTAAAACGACAATAACTAATTTGTATAATTGTTAATCCACTACCTATTATCCTAATAAATTAATGTTTAAAGCCATGATGGTCACCATTTATTATGGACTTAGTAGGGTTTAAAATAAAATTAAAAATCCATTCCAATTGTTTGCTCTTTAAAATTTCACATTTAAAATTAAATTAAAAAGTATTTGACAAAAACTATAAAAATTCTTTAAGCCGAATATAAAACCCATACTGCTTTTTCTCAACAAGAATAATTGAGTTAATTAAATATACATATTTTTTTTAAATTAACTAATTCTGATTTTTTGTATAACTTTTTGACAACAAAAATCCAAGATAATTTTGTAGAATCATACTATAATCTGCCATGAAGAGTATTGGTCAGTTTAAAAAAATCTAAAAAGAATGAAATGCGCTTCGAAACTTATAAAATTGTGAATACAATAGCTGCATTATTCAGCTGTTCTCGAATAAGTCATTAAAATGGGTAAAAATTCAATATTTGTCTCTGCCCTGTATAACACCTAATCCTATAAAACTTTTTGCAATCCCTATAATAAATAATAAGTCTTGACTGGACCAAAAGTTAATTAAAATTGGTTATAAAACCAAAAAGTTATTTAAAATTGAATTTGAACAAAATGTTTGTTTGTCCGGTTTATTTGTCCAGGAGTGTAAAGTCGATAAATCCTAAGAAAAAGAAAACATTTGTAAGTCTTAAAACGATCAATAACTAGTTTGTATAATTGTTTATCCACTACCTATTATCCTAATAAATTAACGTTTAAAGCTATAATGGTCACCATTTATTATGGACTTAGTAGGGTTTAAAATAAAATTAAAAAAATCTATTCCAATTGTTTGCTGTTTAAGATTTCACATTTAAAATTAAATTAAAAAAGTATTTGACAAAAACATAATATAAAATTCTTTAAGCCGAATATAAAACCTATATACTTCTTTTTCTCATATAAGAATAATATGAGTTAATTAAATATACATATATTATTTTTAGATATATAACATATATTCTGATTTTTTTGTATAACTTGTTGACAACAAAAATCCATGATAACTTTGTAGAATCATACTATAATCAGCTATGAAAGTATTGGTCAGTTTAAAAAATTCTAAAATAATAAAATGCGCTTCGAAACTTATAAAATTTTGAATACAGTAGCTGCATTATTCAGCTATTCTCGAATAAGTCATTAAAATGGGTAAAAATTCAATTTTTGTCTCTGCCCTGTATAATACCTAATCCTATAAAACTTTTTGCAATCCCCATAATAAATAATAAGTTTAACTGGACCAAAAGTTAATTAAAATTGGTTAAAAAACCAAAAAGTTATTTAAAATTGAATTTGAACAAAATTTTGTTTGTCCGGTTTATTTGTCCAGGAGTGTAAAGTCGATAAATCGCTAAGAAAATGAAAACATTTGTAAGTCTTAAAACAACAATAACTAATTTGTATAATTGTTAATCCACTACCTATTATCCTAATAAATTAACGTTTAAAGCCATAATGGTCACCATTTATTATGGACTTAGTAGGGTTTAAAATAAAATTAAAAAAATCTATTCCAATTGTTTGCTCTTTAAAATTTCACATTTAAAATTAAATTAAAAAAGTATTTGACAAAAACAATATAAAATTCTTTAAGCCGAATATAAAACCCATACTTCTTTTTCTCAATAAGAATAATTGAGCTAATTAAATATACATATTTTTTATAAATTAACTAATTCTGAATATTTTGCATAACTTTTTGACAACAAAAATCCAAGACAACTTTGTAGAATCATACTATAATCTGCCATGAAAGTATTGGTCAGTTTAAAAAAATCTAAAAAGAATGAAATGCGCTTCGAAACTTATAAAATTGTGAATACAGTAGCTGCATTATTCAGCTGTTCTCGAATAAGTCATTAAAATGGGTAAACATTCAATATTTGTCTCTGCCCTGTATAATACCTAATCCTATAAAACTTTTTGCAATCCCTATAATAAATAATAATCTTGACTGGACCAAAAGTTAATTAAAATTGGTTAAAAACCAAAAAGTTATTTAAAATTGAATTTGAACAAAATTTTGTTTGTCCGGTTTATTTGTCCCGGAGTGTAAAGTCAATAAATCCTAAGAAAAAGAAAACATTTGTGAGACTTAAATATATCATAATTGCATTTACCGGATTTTTTTATCATTCTGGTTTTGCGACAATTTTTTCAATGTCAATATCGTTAAAGCTTGAGAGAAATTATTATTAAATTTAAAATAAATGTATAAAAACAGCAAGCACGCAGAGCGATGCAGATATCTCTTTCGCAGGATCTTAATTTAATATTGGATTGGGGCGCCAAAAATCTCGTCCATTTTAATGCATCCAAAACACAATCATGTTCCTTGTCGCGAAAAGAGTAATCAAATACTTATCCCCTAATTATGAGCGGCCAAGTTTTACAGAGCAAAGACACCTTCAATCTTGTGGGCGTCACATTTGAAAGTAACCTTAACTGGCATAAACACATTGTATCTATAGCCACGGCAGCTTCAAAAAAGCTTGGATTTCTCTTTCGAGCCAAAAAGTATTTTCCCCTTCTAATTTATACACTTTATATGTGCTCCCTTGGAATATTGTTCTCATATCTGGGGCAAGGCGTCCCCCACAACCCTAAGCATTTTTGATTCCATTTAAAGAAGAGCTATTCGTCTCATAAATGATCCTTTACTTACAGAAAGGCTTCCCTCTCTTGCCCATCGTCGGGCTGTGGGGATTTATCGCTTTTATAGGTACTTTCATGGCTTCTGCTCTGAAGAATTGTCCAGAATAGTTCCTCCACTTACGGTTCCCACCAGAGAAACTCGTGGTGCCGCGCGTATGCATCCCTATACGGTCCAACTGGACAGGCCCCGAACTTTCCACTTTGTTCGTTCTTTTATCCATAGAGTTTCTAGAATGTGGAACCTGCTGCCCGCGGAGGTCTTTCCTTCTCCCCCAAATCTTCAAGTATTTAAGTCCCGTGTCAACAAACTTCCTCTTACCTCGCTTAAGACACCCACGGTACGTTAGTATTTAGGCTTTTAGCCTTCGTGGTTTGTCCAAAGTTTAAAAAATATATATATATATATTTTTAAATTAACTAATTCTAAATATTTTGTACAACTTTTTAACAACAAAAATTCAAGACAATTTTGTAGAATCATACTACAATTTGCCATGAAAGTATTGGTCAGTTTAAAAAAATCTAAAAAGAATGAAATGCGCTTCGAAACCTATAAAATTGTGAATACAATAGCTGCATTATTCAGCTGTTCTCGAATAAGTCATTAAAATGGGGCCGTTAGGTTTTAATTTTTAACGATCTCTGCATTTTAACAAAAAGGCGTGGTACTTTGATATTTCGCATTCGTAAAGCGGAAATGGAGTATTTCAAATTGAGTTTAAGATTTGGTAATATATGCAAGAAAAATAAACTTAATAGGTATCATACTTCGATATATTATTATAAAATTTTAAATTATACAAAATGTTAGTACCCCTGTTTCTGCAAAGAGTGGACATTTTTACTCTTCTTCTCTATCAACATAGAACAACAACCTTTTATAATATCAAACATAACGAATATTGAGTGGTGACTATCTAAACATATTTCTTGACAAATTTCGATAATAAAGTTGATAAGAATAATAACTATGGCAGTATGGAAGTATGGATTTCGCCACAAAGATCTACAGCAGATCTTCTTTCCTTTGTATCACACTGCTGGAATAGGTCTCTTGAGTTTCTAGGTGTGTCCCAGATCGTTGCTCTTGATATATCCAAAGCTTTTGACCAGGTCTGGCATGCCGCACTTCTTAATAAACATCCCTCCTATGGTCTTTCAACTAAACTCTGTACTTGGCTCTCTAGTTATCTATCTGATCGTCGTATATCAGTTATTGTGGACGGCCATTCTTCAAGCTTTCACCAAGTAAATGCTGGAGTCCCTCAGGACTCAGTTCTGGTAGCTTTATAGGTAAATATAATAATTTTTTTTTTTTTGAAAAATGTTTCGAGTAATTAAAATTTTCGAGTACTATTTTTATAAATTAACATATATAGGTGAAAAATTACTGGATTTTGACTAAAATTAGTTTGTGTGCTTAGGAATAGTAAAGACACAGAAAAAAAAATTAAGGTGAAAAAATATTTATTTATAATTAGTTTTATAAAAACTAATTTAAATTTAGCTAACTTCTCGGTGTAGTAAAAGAATTTTGTTTATATAATTATATTCGTTATTCCATTAGCTAAATGATTACACAAAAAATTTGGTGGTCTTTTACCATAAAAAAGATATAAACGTTTTAATGCGTTGGACACCGGTTTTATTTAGGCTGGAAGACCGCAGAAGGTAGAAATATATTCGGAAACTTGGCGTAACACACCGATCAAAGTAGCACGTCCGCCGTGGCTGCTGGTTAGTCAATCGTTAAATCGGCTAAATAAAACCGGCCCTTGGTGCCATAGGCGTAACTCAGAACCTGGAGGGGGCCTGGCAACACCCTGGAAAGGGCCCGAACGGCCGCTAAAACGTAAAATATTTCCTGGAGGACCTAGCAACATCTGGGGGAGCTTGGCCCCTCCAGACCCCCCGCAGGTACGCTAATGCTTAGCGCATTGAACCGTTTGTATCTTTTTTTTTTGGTAAAAGAGCACCAATTTTTTTGTGCCATCATTTTCTTAATAGATTAACGAATATTTTTATATACACAAAATTATTTTACAACACTGAGAAGTTAGTTTAATTTTCATTTGTTAAAAACTAATTATTTATAAGCAATTATTTTTAATTAAATTTTAAATTAAATTATTGTTCTTTTTTGTTCCTCTACTCTTCCTAAGCATACAAACCAATTTAAATCGAAAACCAGTAATTATTTGCTGATATTATATAATTTACAAAAAAGTACTCGAAATGTTTAATAATTTATAAGTTTTTGAAATATTTTAATTTTTAAAAACTGTTTTAAGGTATTAATTTAACCCAGTAAGCTACCAGAATATGTTTATAGATACAATAAAATCAAATAGTCGACTTTTAGTGGCACGCTTAAAAAAATTTTAACAAAAATAAATTTTAATTATTTGAAACCAAATATTAAAACAAATCACAATATAAAAATATATTTTTATATAATACTTTGGTACTTTCTACTTAAAAATACATCATAAAATATTAATAAAACAAAATCCTAATTACGTATACTTATAAATTATTTTTTAGGACAGTTTCAATAAATACTACTTGGTTTAATTTAGTTGATTCAGTTTAAAAATGTAGTTAAGCTATATAACTGCAGAAACAATTTTTATAAATACTGTGAAAAGCTAAGCTATCTATCTGTTTTTGTTTATTTAATAAAACTACCAAAAGTCTGGTAATTTTCAGTCAACACACACAAGGGACACCTTTAATAAAGTGAAGCTTCATAAAATGTAATATAAATTTTTCCATTAAGGGTTAAACACATAAAATATATTTTATATCTTTTTACATTATTTACTATTTTAATTAAAATTAAAGTAAAGGAAAGAAGAAAAATTTAAAAGGTTTATTTTATTTTTAGGATAAAAGTGTAAATAAATTGCATACGCAATATCAACTTTTTTTTCCGCTCGCTCAAAAAGAACTTTTTTCTACTAGTAGTTACTTTGCGCACATTAGAAAAGTTATGGGTAGCAACAACAAATAAACGTCAAAACTGACAAATTCCATTTGACGTTGACTTCTGCTCTAAAGAATTGTCCAGAATAATTCCTCCAATTACGGTTCCCACCAGAGAAACCCGTGGTGCCGCGCGTATGCATCCCTATACATTCTGACTGGACGGGTCCCGAACTTCCATCTTCGTTCGTTCTTTTATCCCTAGAGTTTCTAAAATGTGGAACCTGCTGCCCGCGCAGGTATTTTCTTCCCCCAAATCTTCAAGTATTTAAGTCCCGTGTCAACAAACTCCCTCTTACCTCGCTTAAGACACCCACGGTACGTTAGTATTTAAGCTTTTTAGTCTTCGTGGTTTGTCCAAAGAGAAAAAAATGTCTGTTTACCATCAACATTAATAAGTACAAGTAGGATATAAGCTGGCATTGTTTTAATATTACAAAAAAATTGTTTTTGTATCTCTTTTTCCCACGCGACTGCAGTTCACCAAACTACGCGCAGAAAATATTATTTTTACTATTATTTATAATTTTATAGTAAAAAGAAATGTTACTTTGCTATTAATATACAAAGCATTTAAAAATACCTACACCCATACAATTTTACAGCTTCGCATCAGTTTCGATACATTTTACATAGCACTTAGGATTTTGATGTGTTATTAGTGCGTCTAAATTTTAACACAATACAGGGTGTTCATTTAAAAACTTTCCACTCAAGTTATCTTCGAAACGAGACAGATTTGAGAAAATCGCCGAAACACGTCAAGATATTTATTGAGTGGGAACGTTTTACAAAAATTGGACGGCGCTCCTTTAACCCCTTAACCACCAGGGCCACCACCCCAAAATTCTGAATTGAGAAGGCAGGTCGAGTAATACATCATTTTGATGCTCCGGACGAGTACTTTATAACCCCAGAATATGAAGTCAATATCTTCACCTATTACAAAATGGCGGTACTTTAAAAATTACCTAAATACCTGATTTGGATGGCCATATTTCCGAAACTAATAAAGTTGGATGTACCTAATGTGGTGTTTCTTAAAGCTGTTTTAAAGGTTTTTTTAATGGTGATACCGGTATTAATATACAGGGTAGAAGAAAAGTACATATTTTTTTATTTAAGAACCCTGTATATTATTTTACCATTAGAAAGATCTTTAAATGAGCTTTAAGAAAATACCACATTAAGTACATCTAACTTTATTAGTTTCGGAAATGTGAACATCCAAATCAGGTATTTAGGTAATTTTAAAGTACCGTCATTTTGTAATAGGTGAAGATATTGACTTCATATTCTGGGGTTATAAAGTACTCGTCCGGAGCTTTAAAATGATGTATCACTCGACCCGCCTTCTCATTTAAGAATTTTGGGGTGGTGGCCCTGATGGTTAAGGGGTTAAAGGGGCGCCGTCCAATTTTGTGTAAAAAACGTTCCCCCTTAATAAATATCTTGACGTGTTTCGGCGATTTTCTCAAATCTGTCTCGTTTCGAGATAACTTGAGTGGAAAGTTTTAAATGAACACCCTGTATATCAGATAATCAAAAATATACATTAAAAATTAGCTAACATTTATTTATAGTATTTTATGTAATTTAGGAATATCATTTTATTTGATTAATCACGTTTCTAATGATATATTGAATAATACATGGCAAATGATATTTAAATGATTTGTTCCTGTTAGAAACCATCAAAACTGATTGGTCAATCGTTTATTTTATTGTTATACGTGGTATATGTTTACAGGCCAATAAGCATTTTCTGAAATTTATACCTTTATTTCCGAACCCTTTAATAAATACAAATTGCACATCAGAGTCTTTTATATTGTGAACAATTTATTTTCCTTTTGACAATTGTTATTCTTTTATAGAATTAGTCCACTTATCCTTACTTTCTTTTCTTTAAAACAACTTTTATAGAATACGTTGGGGTAATTCATTTCAGCAAAAGTGTTTCTTTTTTCTCGGTGCTTAAGCAAAATTTTAATCCACATGTAAAAAGAAAAATTCTCGCCAAGTTTAAGCCGTTAATAATACTTTTACGTATTACAATTTACATTTGAAGTTTTTTCAAAAACTTTTTTTTAATTTTTAACACAAGTTTAAAAACTAAGACGTTTAGGACATATGCTTATATGAAGTTTTTTCTTATTTTCCGTTGTAGAATCGTTTGGTTAAGTTTTTGATTAAGTTACTGGACACCCTGTGTGTGTGTAGGTAATATGATTAAAATTGATAAAAACTTTGATGTCTATTGGTGCCTAAACGGTTAGGTTTATCGACTTTAATTAAGAGTACCTTATTTTTTAAGTTTTAAATTGTCTATAAAATGGCGCCCCCAGCTTTGCGATATCTGTCAAAATAAAAAGTTTGATGTAAATAAATTTTAAGTTTTAGGTAAAGTGCCCTCTGGTGGTATTTAAAAAAGTAGTTTTGTCTTTAGAATCTGCAAAGCTCGATTTGTGTGCCAAATGTCAACTGGATTGGTAAAAAATAAATGTAATATTGCGAAAAATCCAAATAAAAATTGAACTTTGACGGCATATAACTCGAAAACGAATGACATTTTGAAAAAAATTATATGAAGCTCTACCCTTATTTTGTCAAGTAGCATCACTTCCTTAAGTTTCGTGATCGATTTTTTAATAACCCTGTATTGTGAATTGTTTTAATGGACCTTACGGCATACTTCATGCTCTTTAAAATTGCTTTAGTGTTTTTGTGTGTAACTCAAAAAATTATATTTTTTTTTATTGTAAGGAAGCATGTAAGTTACCAACTTAAATTTAAATAGCATACTTATGAATTTTTAAGTTTTGTGTCGTAAAAATAGCTGTAAATTTATCAAATCTTGCTCGAAGCACAAGTCGATCTTCTTTGTATCCTTATTTTTCGCGATTTGCTAAAAAATTTAGAGAATTTTTTTCTAATAATTGTATTTTGACGAGTTCTACCAGTTCACGTTACACAAAGAAACACTAAAGCTATTTTAAAAAGCCTAAATTGTGCCGTAAGGTCCATCAAAACAATTCACAATATAGTAAAAGGTGGCTAAGCACTAGAAATTTAAAAAATTACATTCTTTATACTTGCATTTTACATTGGAAAATTTTAAATTAAAATGGTTAGTACTTAAAATGAATAATAAGAGTTTAAACTTGGTGTACATTTTTTTCTACATGTGGAATAAAATTTTGCTTGAGCACCGAAATAAAAAAAACTTCGCGGAAATGAATCACCCTAGTACACATATAATGTATAATTTATAACAAATAATATTTTATTGAACTGGATAATTTGTTTTTATGTTTGGGGTCATCAGAACTAATATATAATTCTTTTAGTTTAGGGTTATATTTTATAAATTTAACAAATAATTTTAGAAGAATTGGTCCAATTATTTTTAAAATACGTATTTAATGTACAGGGTTCCCATAATAGGCTACCCACTTTTTATTAGATTTTTTTTTTAGTTTACCAAACAAACTTTTTATTATATCTACTAAATAACAGGTAACTCTTTGGGCTTTATAATAACTTATAAATAATTGGTTAATTTAATCCCAACTTTTAAAAATCACGTCTTCTTAATGACCTCCACCAACTTCAAAACATGTTTCATTATTAAATAAAAAGTGGTTCATTACACGGCGTAGCAAACCTTCGTTTATTTTTTCAACTTTTTTATGAATTTTGAATTTGAGATCCTTTATTGTACCTGGCCGACTCTCAACCACTTTGGCTTTTAAATATCTTCACAGGAAAAAATCGGGTACCGGTAATAAACCACTTTTTTTAATATTGAAAAATGTGTTGAAGTTTTTAGTGATCGATCTGTACGCTGGTTTCAAAGTATGCTTGTAGGTAGAAGACAAAAAGTAAAGATTGGTAATTTTGAATCGGGGTGGATTGAGGTAACGTCAGGTGTTCCTCAGGGGGTCATTGTGCTCCAATATTATTTAGTTTGTTTCTAAGTGATCTGAACAGCTATCTGAACAACTGCCATTTTCTGCTCTATGCTGATGACTTGAAACTGTTTCGTGTGGTTGAGAGTGAGACTGATTCCAACATATTGCAGCAAAATTTAACATCCTTTTATAACTGGTCAGTAACAAATGACTTATCACTTAATGTAGCAAAATGTTGCTGTATAAGTTTTTATAAAAAAACAAGAAAGTCGATCAGAGATATATAGTGGGAAATAACCTATTGGAATAGGTAGAAAACATTAAGGACTTGGGAATATTTTTTGACTCACATATTACATTTAGAGAGCACTACAAGCTTATTACGGGGAAAGCTTTACAAATGTTTGGTTTTATCTTGAGGGTGGGTGCGGATTTGTCAGTGAATTCACTACGATTACTGTACTGTTCTCTTGTGAGATCTCACATTGAATATGCATCTATGATATGGTCCCCTTTTTATAATATCTATAAAACCCAGTTAGAGAATGTTCAAAAAAATTGTGAAGTATTGTGCATTTAAACTGAACATGCTGGATAGGGTCGAGGAAGTCTCCTCTCATCTTAACCTGCCACCTTTGAAGGTTAGAAGGGCGGTTAGTGATTTGTGTTTTATTCACAAATTAATCAATGGAAACATTGATTGTTCGGTTCTTCTTGGGCAAATTTGTTAAAAAATCCCTACTCGATCGCTTAGAAGTAATCAGCTATTTTCAGTTCAATTTCGTCGGGCTAACTATGGTTTTAATGCTCCAATCTCACGCTCCCTAGCATATTTGAATGCTCATCCTAGTATAGATCCTTTTGGAAGCTCACTCAATCTCTTTCGAAATCAATGCTTCAGATCACTATTAAGTGGTTAATGTCAGTGTTAATTTGTAGATTCTATAACTATGATTTTCTGATATATGTATAAAGTAATTTTATTTTATGTTTTATTCTTGTCTTTTAATATTTTAAGGATCTGTAAGAAATTTGATAATGGGATATCCCGTATATTGCTTAAATAAATAAATAAATAAATAAAAGTTGGAAGAGGTCATTTAGAAGACGTAATTTTTAAATGTTAGAATTAAATTATTTAAATAATTATAAGGTTATTATAATTCCCAAAGAGTTAGCTGTAATTAAGTATAACAAAAAGCTTATTTGTTAAACTACAAAAATTTTAAATCAAATTAAAAATGGGTAGCCTATTATAGCTTTTAATGATATATAATTAACAAGTCATAATGTATTGATCTGGATGATTTGTTTTTATGCTATAGGCCATCTGAACTGATTGCACTATTGTTTAGTTTATTGTCATATTTTATGTGTATTTACATACCTATAAAAAGCAACAAATACTTTCTGACATTTGTACTTTTGTTTCCACCCATTTTCATTAAATACAAACTAAACGTCATACTCTTGTATATTGTGAACAATTTTTTTCTTTTGGAAGATTGTTTTCTGCTATAGAATTATGTCACTTATCCCTATTTTCTTGTTTTTACAATTTCTTTTTATTTTGTTCTGTCGTTTTTTATAACTCTCCCGAGAAAAACACCGGGATTTTCTCACAACCTATCTTTCTGGCGGACGGAGCCAAGATTGTGTTTTTGAAAGCTCTGCTTTATAACCTACAAAAGGTACAAATAGAAAAAATTTAATATATTTTTTTTAGGTTCTAATGTTTGTTTTAAAATAATGCTAAAATAAATGTGGCTTACAAATCCTTGCCTTGCTTTTAAAAAATAGAAAAATGCGGCATTTCTCAAAATAAAAAAATATAACAATAATTTAAGCAGTACAAAAATATTATCTTATTATAATTAATAATGAATGTCCACTTTTGGAAAGAAAATTAAAAAATTGTCTGAAATCATGTAATCACATACAGGGTTTCTAGTTATTAATGGTATATACCTAGAGAAACCACAGATTTCTTATGCTAAAGCAGAGACAACAATGAAACGAGTAACTGGTCCTAACAATTTGTCCATTGTATTTATCTCTTTCTGGTTTAACGCAAGTTCCAATAAATATGTCTTTGTATTTCATCATGGCAGGCTATCGTAGATGGAGCAATCATCGCTTTGCCCTGGTTGCCAAGTTGTATACAATTTCTGCATGTAAACTTTAATGTCCTTTTTTGGCTCGCATCTAATTAAGGGAAAGAAAATATACGTAATATATGAATCGAATATTTTTAACTTGACAACGTTGCCGCAGGCAGTCACGCCGAAATGTTATTCGATATTTGTGTTTGATATTTTTCAATGGCCGATTTGTTTGGACCGTTTGTTTACATTTTCTGTTATTTATTGTGTGTTTCGTGGTTTAATTGGACTTTGAATATTGACTTTTATTAGTGATCACAGTGTATATATTAAATTTGTACTTTTCAACAGATAATTTAAGGTAATATTGACATGGTTATCTGTAAGAAAAAATCTTTATAAAAACCAAATAAATGACATTTTTAATTAGATGTATGTAATTATTGAACTAAACCCCAATATTTTATATTAATAGGAAACAAAATGTTTTTTGCCCTTAATGTTAGGTACTTGACCTAACATTAAGGGCAAAAGTAGCACAGCTATATAATTTGAATTTGGCGGGCAAACGATAAAGTCGACTCACGCGCCATCTGCGTTTACCTTCCTTGAAGACAGACAAGGAAAGCCCAGCAGCTATCTCCCTCTCGGATAATTTATTTACATTTAGTTGTTCGTCTCATTCTTGTCTCTGGCTAAAGTATTAAGATTACCCAAACATATCTACATATGTTTAAAACTTGATTATAACGAAGATACAAGTAGTCAGAGAATTTTTTCGATAATAATTCTCGATACGTTCCAAATAGTGTATGTTAAAATATCCGAATATTTTGGCAAAAAGAATCTGTGGCTTTTCTGTATCCTGTATATTTGTATCCGCATAATAATATTATGTTGTGCTCTATGCTATTATATCCGTGCTTGGCTCTGCAGCAAAAATTTAGCAATGGCACGTAACATGTAACGTGCCTAAAATAAGCACCCACAAACTACAATTTTCTTTTTTGAATAAACCTGATGTAAGGTTACACCGCAACACGAAATATACACTGTGTCCAAAATCAAAGTTTCTGTACCATTTTAGTTTATAAAAATTTAAATAGCAAGTGTAATTTAAAAAGTTTTTTTAAAGAATTATTTTTGTAAACACTTTTGCACGTATAGTTATAAAAGATGCTACTAAATGCCGCCTTCTTTTGCCAGTTCTTTGATTTTTATTTAAAATTCGTCACTAAAGAAAGCGCCAGCGATTGGTTTACAAACTCACGCTGCCCACTTCCCAGCCCAATTACCCGTTTACTGGCGTGAAGTGAGCTGCATGTAACGAGGTATATTGTTACTGTTACTGCTTTGTTTAGGGCGTTGCTGCAAGGCAATTTGCCAGCTCTATGTGGTGGGAAAATCTGGATTGTCGAACTTTCCGCTCCCAGAAATTCCGGTTTAAAATATTCAAATATTTAAATCAACAACAGCGATTAACTTCTGAATATGCATAAATTGTGACTGTCAAGCCAGCGGCTGCTACTGTTATCGCGCATAACCGTCACTTTCACTACTGACGTTTTTCCGCAAGGCATGCGCACCTCCTCGACCATACGAAGACACCATGTGTTCAACACCAAAACGTGTAAAAACTTCAGGCTTTAGGAATCTTCACTCACAGCGCTTAGCCCCAGAAGAAAGAAGCCCCAATTTAGCGTGAATCTTTTCTAGATCCCCAAGGGTACAGCTACGCTCGTACGATGCCTTCAATCGCCTACCCGGGAAGTCTATGTAGACTTCTACGTAAACGTGAACCGCAGTGAGTGGAGGTATATTAATAAAATAAAATCGTAGATTACGTGGTTATGTTCCTTATCCTTGACCAAGGAAAATAAACTTTTTAATAAGGAGCGCTCGATCCCATTTAAGCCTATGTTCGCTAAATTTTGTGACGTAATCTTTTCCAGCAATTCTTTGTTTACAATCGTACTGGAAGGTTTTTTCGAGGTTTTGGTGTTATTTTTTTGCTCTTTAGTTATTGGACTTTTATATATGTTTAATTTTAACTGTTTATAGTTAAATTGGGTAGTTATTAGTACTGCAGATACAGAGAATTATTTTAAAACCTGTAAAGAGGGGTTATTAAGGGTAAGATACATTTTTTAAACTTTTTGGTGATTTTATTTTATGGTATGCAAGTATTGGTTTATTTTGTTAGATAAAAAATATTATGGCAAAAGGTGACTTCACAAGCATAACCTATACTTTCGGACAAATATAAAAAATCGAGCTCCTTATTAAAAAGTTTATCTTTCTTGATCCTTGACAACCATAATTTAGAGGTTATCGCAGATTAAATCTGCATTTCATATTTTATTGTTTTTTGCGGTTGTTTCAATATGGAGCTTTAAAAGAATGACATATTGGCATACAGCTCAACAGCTGACAATGAGAGACAAGTTTTTTTACTTAAGTGTGAAAAAGTTCACTTTTAGGACGCATTTCAGTTCCCAATTTCAAAAAGTACTTTTTCTCCTTTCAAAATATACATATGTTCAATACGCTTTCTTACCTCCAAAATGCTTAATTTTTGTAGGTGTAAGGAGTTGCTAGGCAATGTACTTTTATTTATTTATTTATTTACGGGCAACCCCAATTACAGTTGGTATGATTAACTTATATACTAAATAAACTAATCTTCATGAAAAATAAAAAAACATGCTAACATTTAGAAAATAACCAACAACAAACCATATAACAATTTCTTTTCCGGATATGACCGAGAATATTTTTCCGAACGCTCACCTTTTCTTATGTTTTATTATTTTTTATATTATATTTACATGATGTTGGTCAAAGTGAATCAACAATACAAAAAAATGTAATGCCATAGTAATGTATTATACCAATATTAAATTATGAACATTTTTATACAGGGTTAATTTTTTCGTACAGGGATCTGCAGCCACAGAAATGGTTAAATGTGGAAAAAATTTAGCTTTCAATGCTTAGTTTAAATCATTTTTTGTTTTGTCAAAAAAATCGTGGCTTACTAGATATTTTGATTTTTTTCACATTCTTTTTCTCTGTAGCTCAGTTAATATTTAAATAAAAGTGGCACTTTCAACACGTTAGGAAATACACTAATTTATGATCATTAAAAAGTACAATTTTTCCTAATTATCATATTTTTAAAATTAAATTAAGGACTAAAGATATATGCTTTTATTATCCAACCTTAAATGATTAGAAAAAAATGTTATTCTTATTTATATATTTTGGACACAATATAATTTTTCTCGCAATAAAACACATTTTATTTTTCTGTATTATTCTTTATCACGACATTAAATGTTAAGTGATATGTTCGTTGTTTTCCTTTTAAATAAAGTAATAGAAAAATGGAAAGACTGAAACATGCATAGGCACTGTCGTAAAAATAAAGTTTTGACGAGCGTATTGCTGGGATACTAAAGTGCCATTAATCTCTGATTAAAAAATAATTTATTTTCTGAATCCATATGCTACGATACAAAATAAAACAGGGTGGTTTAAGTTAAAACCTAGAAAGAACTTAAAATAACTATAATATTATTATACTGGGAGACAAGGAAATTACTGGATGGTCTTTTTGTTAGGTACACGCCTGGAAAGAATGGGACGCTTCGGTCCTGGTCCCGGGGTATACGAGCTGACCCTGTTCAGCCCTATTGACCCCTATGGACTAGCCGTTCGCCTGAAACAAAATAAAAGAAAAACCCAAAAAATTCTAATTAAAAACGACGTTTCGGTGGCAAGTCTGCCACCGTTGTCAACTTAAAAATAAAGTTAAAAAATAAAAATAAAAAATTAACTAGTATTTAAATTAGAATTGATTAAATTTTATGCTTTTAAAATCGCAAACTGCAAAAGTCTGACATAATATGTGTCAATTCTAATTTAAATATTAGTTAATTTTTTATTTTTATTTTTAACTTTATTTTTGAGTTGACAACGGTGGCAGACTTGCCACCGAAACGTCGTTTTTCAATTAGAATTTTTGGGTTTTGGGGAGTTTTTCTTTTATTTTGTTTCAGGCGACCGGCTAGTTCATAGGGGTCAATAGGGCTGAACAAGGTCAGCTCGTATACCCGGGACCAGGACCGAAGCGGTCCCATTCGTTCCAGGCGTGTACCTAACAAAAAGACCATCCAATAAATGAATCCGCCTAACCAATATAGAGCATATCTTCAATTAAGGAAATTACTTACAGCCCTTTATTTTTTTGAATGATTTTTTTTAAATATTTAGAATGATATATAAAGTGTCTCAGAATATGTGAGCACTCTTCCAGATTTATACAGGGTGCCTCTAAAAGGTCTGTACAAAATTGACTCCTTGGGTCAAAATATAAGGATCTAGCGTAACTTAAATTAGTCGAAAAGTTAATAGTTTGCGAGATACAAGGTGTCAAATTTCCTTATTTATTTAAGTAATTTTTATATAGTTTATTTATTATTATTTTTTTACAAAATTTGGTAAAAAGGGCTTTTTAAAGTAAGGAATCAAAAGCTACTTATATTTTTGCTGTTAAATATAGAGGGAACCACCAGATTTTTTTTTGATTTTGTTCAAGTTCAAGTGTTATTACTTCTTTTTTTGCGTGGGTTAAATTATTTATTATATAATATTTAATTAATTCCAGTAGATAATTTTTATTCTTCCATATTT
This sequence comes from Listronotus bonariensis, assembly GCA_014170235.1. NCBI lineage: Eukaryota > Metazoa > Arthropoda > Insecta > Coleoptera > Curculionidae > Listronotus > Listronotus bonariensis. The sequence continues at coordinate 71,002 of JACEGR010003868.1, read as the reverse complement.
TATACTTGATAAATGTCGCTACTAGCAACCTTTTTGGGATACTTAATAAAACGTTAAATTATTTCTCATAAAAATGTCCTTCGCATTCCGATACGCTTTATTTAGGCCACCCGGCTTTCTCTTTAAAGGTTTGTACAAATTTGTTATACCTTTTTCTTCATTTATACTACATTTTTTGCGGGGATTTTTTTGCTCTAGGGGGTATATCCTCGTGAGCCATCCCCAAAATTTAACACTGATAACACCATTTCTCCGATAGCCGCAAATGCCTCAAGGTTTAATTATAAAAAGTTTTAAAATTAGAAATTTTAATCAAAATTTTAAAATCTATAAATTAAAAAAAAACTTTAAGTTTTTATCTTTTTCGTTTGACAGTACGACAGATCAGCAAATTAAACGACAAAAGTAATTACTATAAACAAGAGCTTAAATAACAATTTTTAGGTTTTTTACATTAAATAAAAACAAAATAAAATGTTAGGTTTTATTTTTAGAAATTATAAGGGTATTTACACCTTCCATAATTTTATTAAAAATATTATCCCAAACTTTGAGTTTTTTTTTATCTATGAATAAAATAATCAAAAATAAAATATAATTTTGAGTTTTACCAGTCGCTTAAAGCACTCTGTACCAAAAATTAAAACTTTTTAATTTAAAATTGCCTACACGTTCATGTCTTATAACATTATCCCAAACTTCGTGAATTTATTAAGAAAATTATCACATCGTAAAAACTTAAAAGCTTTACTTAAATTTTGAGCGCGCAGAGCTGTATCCAGGAGCGCCAAAAACCATTTAATGGCTTGTCCTCTGAAGCTGGCATGGTAATCCTGCAGAGAGATATACTTTGTGCATATGTCTTTGGCTTTTGCGCTACCTCCTCATTTTTACCTATTTTCTGGGTACGGCCATGGACGTATTTATAGCTTTTTATGGGAGGGGGGTTTGACAGCTTACAAATTTTGGAATAGACGACATCATAAAAATATAGTTAATATCCTGCTCATTACTTTTCGTTATTTTCTATATTTCAATTACTTTAACTAATATAACAAATACTTTTTTATTTAACAACTTCTTTATAGTTGAGATAGAAGGAACAATTTATTTTTAATTATGAATTAAAAGAATAGAAAGAACAGTTTATTTGTAGTTATAAATATAAAAAAAAATTTGTAATATTTTTGTCGAAAATAGACGATATATTAAAAATATAATTAATATTCTGCTCGTTTATTTTCGTTATTTTTTATATTTTAATTACTTTAATTAACATTGCGATTACTTTTTTTATTTAATAAACTTCTTAATAGATAAGAAAAAATAAAATTTCATTTTTAATTATAAATTTAAAGGTTAACTTTGTGATATTTGTGTTAAAAATAGACGACATCATAAAAATATAAATAAAATCCAGCCCTGTAATTTTCGTTCATTTTTATATTTTAATAAGTTTAAATAACATCACCAATACTTTATTATTTAATAAACTTTTTAATATGTAAGATAAAAAAAAACCTTTCATTTTAAATTATAAATTAAAAAGAAACTTTGTGATATTTGTGTCGAAAAGAGACGATATCATTAAAATATAATTAAAATCCGGCTCGGCAAAAACATTCTTTCGGTCTTATAAACCAAGGAATTGTAAATCCTTAAGGAATTTTTAGATTTTCCGCCGGGGAACAGATAAGTCCACGAAAACTTTTTCTCGAAGTTTAAAATCTAGCGAACAAGAACGGTACGAGGGTTGGTGAAAAAATCCATAACCTATTACAGAAATTTTGTTAATGTATTTTTTAACTAGTTTTTGTATATTCGTGTCGAAGTAATAACATTTTAATCGTCTTTTTGTTGGGAAAAAGATAGCCTACTGCCTCGTTTATTAATCATCACATCGCATGTCTAAAACACTACTACGCTCGATTTTTTTCTAAAACCCTAAATGCAAAAATGGTTTAAAAACTAAAATACGTATCCTGTTTTCTTTTTAGTATTTAGTTTAATGGCGCTACGCTAACTGAGTTGTTTGAAGATACAGAGTGATTTTCAAAATTCGTTAATTTTTATTATGTCTTATTACTTGGACATTTATGGAGACAGAAACAAACTTTGAACATAGCTTCTATACCTTTTTGTACGTAGAAGACAGAGGCGTACCTAAAATAAAAAGAATGTTTTAATTTTTAAGGTACCTACAATTCAAACTTGCATTTTTTAAATGGGAAATGGTATCAGAGTTTATCAAATTGATTCTTTTCCTTGCGATTACAACAATATATAACACCTAATATTTTGCATTTTTCTAAACACCAAAACTAACAAAAAAAAAATAGTTGGCCATTTTTTAAAGGGTATGTATATAAAGATCCCAATTTAACAAGAATACCAAAACATTTATTACTAAAAACAATAACAACCACAAAAAAATAATAATAACAGTTAAGTCAAGTACTAACTTAATAATTTTTTGGTAATTTTCTAGAAACCTGCGGCAATTCCGATTTTGACGAAATTTAGTGTACGGGGTTTTTGGGACGCTGATCACGAATCTGAAAGAATTTTTTGGCGGAAACGTTTTGTTCTTGAGATATTCATCATTCATCAGACTTGAAATTTAAACTAATCCTATTTTTACAATATTCCCCCTTCTTTTTGCACACAATTCTTGATTTAAAGCTAAAGTGGCACACAATATGTAATTTTCACCTTTTAAAACCCCGTTTTTTTACGTATTTTGCATTATTTTTGCATTAAATTGCATAGCTATACTTTGAATCATTTGAATCCCAGTGTGCCATGAAGCCCTATGTGTATGTATGGTTGCCGCATTATCAAAGAAAAGCCACGCAATTTAATGCAAAAATAATGTTAAAAACGTAGAAAAACGGGGTTTTAAAAGGTGAAAATCAAATATTTTGTGACACTTTAGCTTTAAATCAAGAATTGTGTGAAAAAGAAGGGGGAATTTAGTGAAAATAAGCTTAGTTCAAATTTGAACTTTGATGATGAATATCTCGAAAACGAAACGTTTCCGCCAAAAAATCTTTCGGATTCGTGATCAGCGCACCAAAAACCCCGTATACCAAATTTCGTTAAAATCGGAGTTGCCGCAGGTTTCTAGAAAATTACCATTTTTTTGCGCTAGTGTTTAATCACAACAAATTGTGCTCAAATGCTTTCCATTTTGTTCAAAGCATATTTGAACTAAGCTTGTAATCGACGTAATGGTGATATAGATGAATATATTTCGTATTCTTCTAGATATAATTTTAAAAAAATTAAACCAAATTATTTTAATTTCATTAAAAGTGTTATAAATATTTGAAGTCTACAGGGTGTCCAAACTCTATTTATACACGAAATAACTTAGCCCCAGAACAAGATACAAAAATAAACTTAAAAAAAAGATGCTTATTTGAAAAAACTCTTTTGATTGACTGGACTGGTTAATATACAAGGAATCTCAAAACATAATTTACATTGTCAATTGGGGTTTCCTAAATGAAACACCCTGTATATTTTAACAAATTTTAACTCTGTATAATTTTCTACCTTAAAAATATACAACATACTACACGTCAATTATTGATAGTTTTTGAGATATCAGCAGTATGCTGATATACTCATTAACGATTAAAATTGAAGAAAGAAAATAATATTTTGGCACTAATTATTTTGAAAAATTCTGTCATTGTCAGGTGACAAATATTATATTACCATGTAATTAATAACCTTCTATTGCAAAAACTACTAATAGGTATGTCAGCAATTTAGTTTATTTTTGACACATATTAACTTAATGGCAGTAAAAAACAACAAATAGGGTAAAATATAATTACCTTACAAAAATGTTAATAATTTGTTAATAATTTTCAGTCTAAATATTTCAGCGTCCACAAGTTATAAATTTTATAAAAGGTAGAACATAAACAGCTTTCTTGGACTATTTTATTATTATACAGATCAAACAGCCAACGTTTCGATGCTGGTTAGCATCATCATTAGGGCTAAAAACAATATTCTTGTAAGTTTGTTATAACAAAGGACAAACATTTTTCGTATCAAGTATCAATAGCCTACACTTTAAACTATTTTACACACGAAAAACAAGTTGAAAAACCATTCATTTAAAATACCACATATGTTTTAAATATCTATCGATATATTGCTAGGAAACAATAAAATACCTGCAACTTAAATATTAAATTAAAAGTAATAAAATTATTTAAAAGAAATTAAAAATATATATATATATATATATATATATATATATATATATATATATATATATATATATATATATTAAAAACAGTTGCCTATTTTAGGTTGTTAAAATAAAGACAGTTAAACAATAAATTACAGTACGCGCATTTAGTGTGACGTCACACGATGTTGACGTTTTTCTACCCTCAAGAACATACCTATTAGAGGCAGTCTTGCCGCTTAGCTTTGCAAACAATCGCATGCTTAAAAAGCAATAAACTTTAGCTCTGCATAATCATAGTGGTAAGCAGGACCAAAAACGATAGATTATACTGTGACAACGTATTTTCTTTAGCCAAATACGTCGCCTGGGGTGCGTAACTCGGATGGGGTATTGGGCACTTTAAACTCACTTTAAAAAATAAATAAAAAATATTATATTTTGCACTAAATAAAATTACAATTTTACCAGTATAATACTATCAACATCTCCCTTTCTTTCCTTAAACTATTCGGACAATGGGAACACCCAGTATTTTGTCGAAGTCAGGATTCTACTACCCCCGTCTTAAAATTTTGTTCTCTTTAAATATTAAATTTTTCAGTGTTTGTTTTGCGTTTCTAGGCGACCCAGCTTGTTTAATGTTTTTATTTTATTATTATAAGAGTAACCTAGAAAATTGTTTGATTTATACTTTTAAACCTTGACACCTCACGTATATTTTTATGTACCAAATTTCCCAATGTTAAGTAACCCAATTAAGATTTAAATTTCCCAAAAATGTATATTTTTAAAATTCTCAAATTGTATACTTTTTTATACTAGGTGTTCATATATGCCCCTTCCCTGAAAGCCTATCAAAAAATTTCACCCTGGACCATTTTGGTCACCTATGTTAATCCTTATTATTTAAATTAATTTACAAATGTAACAAAGCACAAATACATTTCCGCTGCGTCGACATGTCATCAACTTGACCGTGGCCGATGTCACTGTGTTGATTCAGCATTTTTAACAGTACATGTGAACGAACCATCCGGGGTTTGGTTGACGACCTCCAAAGTGTACTCGGTGTTAAGGTCAAATGGTTCGGTGGTGCCTGAGTCCTCTGTGATGTTGGATTTTTCAATTCTGTTTTTGTCCCGTAAGTACGAAAATATTTTAAATATTATGTAGATTAGTATTAATATGAATGTGCCACATGTCGTTGCAAATACTGCCGTGTGCTCCTTTGTTGCCTGCATGTCTTGTGCTGCTACCGGGTGTCCTAGAGAAATGACTGGTAGGTACTGTCTGCGAAAAACCAGGTAAATAAGGGCGGCTGTCAAGAGGATATTCCAAACTAGCATAATGCTGTGATTTTCGGTGTGCCATGTATACGTGTTTACGTCTTGATTGGTTTCTTTAATTTCTTTGGTTATATTTTTTATAAGGTTTCTGCTGGATGTTAGATTAGGATGCGGTATGCTGAGGGACCAATTGCTATTGAGGCATTCCTGGATGTCATATTTCTTTCTCAGGCGCTTTTTCACACTGCGATAAAGGCTGACTCTAGAGGTATAGTTTTAAGGCTTTGAATGGAATTCAAACAAACTCCTCTACCCCCTCGCCTCTCCATAAAACAAACAAAGGTTTTTATGGAAAATATACTTTTATTTTTTATTTTTGTTACATTAGTGGCACTATTTAAGATATTTTATAATAGTTTTATCAAAATGGATTAGGAGGAACCTTTCAGCATTAATATCATTGATTGAAGTTCGTAAAAATTATAATTTTGTTCGCATAGTTAGGTTAGGTTAATGAATATCACAAATAATCACAAAAATTTAGAGTCACAGTGTCACAAATAGCCGACACTAGTCACAAACACTTTAAAACACACAAAAACTTACATAAATCGCGGTATTTTAACTTTCATTACAAAGTCCCATAATAAAAATCTATTATTTGGATTCCTTGCCTGCGTCGTGACGTCAGAACTAAATGCGCGTATTAACAAAAACCGTATCAAAATAATAACAAGCAACTTTTTTTATTTTGTAAAACTCTCTATACATAATTCTTTATATTACGAAACATTTCAGTATTTATATTTAAGCATTGCAGCATTGTAGACAAAAGAAGTCCTAAAAAGTCTTTTCCTATACAGCAGTCACAATTATATGGATTCCATTCTTCGCAGTTTTATAGGTAATATCGAAAATGAAAGGTTTTTTTTTGTTCCGTGCAAACCCGTTTCAAGGAACCGGGGAATTTATATATCAAGCTTTTAATAAAATTACGATATATTCAAGGTTTATTGGAGGTAAAACATAAAATGGAAACTTTTTTAAATCCTTGGCCACCCTTACCGGCAATAAATTTAAGATTTAAAAAAGCTTTTCCTTTTTTTTGATGCTGACGTAAGAACCGTCCCTTTTTTTCGGAATTGTAGCGTATGATTCAGTAAAATTAGGCAAAAAAAAATTTTTTTTCGTTATATTTTTAACACGCTTTTATTAGCTTGGGTGTAACTATCTATCTATCTATCTATCTATCTATCTATCTATCTATCTATCTATCTATGTAACGGAATCTTTGAGCCTAATTTTTACCAACTTCCAGCGATTCTATTTCTTTGAAACTTTGCACACGTATCAAGGACCGATGACAATGCAATAATTTAAAAACAGTATCCCGTTATCCTAATTAGGACCGCCAGGATAAATAAATTCCTTTACAGATCCTCTGTGTCTCTTGACAAAATGGCAAAGGAATTTTTTAGTGAATAAACTGGAGCATTTATTTTTAAAAAACTAATTGATATATCGAACTAAAAAATGAAAAATAAATAATAGTTTAAAAAACTAAAAAACACGCTTTTATATGCAACCGAACTAAAAGAGTTTGTCACTTCAGAATTAAAGCGTGTGGTGCTTAATATATTAAATGTTATAATTATTCTATTTGCAAATATCTATGAGGGAAAAGTTATAAAAAAATAGTAAAATGCACCCCACGCTTTTAACTCTGAAGTGACAAACTCTTTGTAATGAAAAATTATTTTCTAATTTTTAGTTCGGTTGCATATAAAAGCGTGTTCTTTTAGTTTTTTTAAACTATTATTTATTCAAATAAAAGTTTATTGTAGGTAGCAACGTCGGGAAAACAGGTTGGGTGATTTTTTGATATGCTGTTCTTCCTTCTCTGGCTGGCGCCCAGCTGTGACCTTGACTTTTAGAGGTGTCACCTTAAAATTTAGAGATGTCACTGCCATGACAAAAATCCAGACCCTGTTTATATATTATCGATCCAAGTTTCATCAAAATATACCGAACGGTTTAGAAATAAGAAGGGAGATGACCGTATAATTAGCAATGATAAAAGTGTCAGGCAATAAAAAAAATAGTTGGTAAACCTATGTAAAGACAAGCATTTAAAAATTAGGTTTTTATAGTATATTACATTACAAGTGTGGAAAATAACTAATTTCACACGAGTGGGAATATTGTAGCACGAGGCGTTAGCCGAGTGCGACAAACCCACGAGTGTAAGAAAGTCATTTTCACACGAGTACTGTACACTATTTTTCCTACGACCACAAATTATTCACCAAAAAAAAAAAAAAACTTTGTCTGTTCAGAAAAAATAAAAAACAATTGAGAACTTTGCAACACTAGGGTGATATTTACTTTGCAGCACTAGTGTGATATGTACTTTTCCTCACTGCTCTATTATACTGTTTTGACAATATTTTTACATTAAAAATCACCTACCTAGAAGCATTATATAACTTTTCTCATTTTGGAATTTAAAAAGGCCCCCACTTAATAAAAATTGTATGGTTTTGTTAGGTAATAACGGTAACTGTTTAATACGGTTTTCTACTATTATGAGGGTTTTTTAAAAATTATCGATACTTACATATTGTAGACACTCTTCTAAATAAAATGTAAGTGGTGCATATCCAAAATATTCCGTTTTTAAAAAAATATCAGTAAACAAACTTACGGGACCGGGGAGTGAAAAGGGGTGCTGGGTGGGGTAAAATTGGTAAAACGAGTTAATGAAACTGAACATCACATGTAAAATTAAGTAAAAATTACAGTTTTTCCTCATATTTTTAAGAAAAAATATAAAAAATATGAAAATTGTAAATGCATAACCTAAAGTCCTAAAAGTAAGAAAAAAACGACTACCAAACGTCAGTTACCATGCAAAATATGGAAAGCATTTGGCAACGTCGGAAGGGTCTGATTCTATTTATGAATGGATAAAAGAAAGTGGATTCATAAAGTGTGTATTAGCCTTAGGTTTATTTAGGGATTAAAAAAAAGATTTAACTAGTTGTTTGAGTACACCAAGAAAGAGAGAAAGGAATTTGATCTATAGGCTTTTTTCTCTGGCGCTTTTAGTCGAACGGTCAAGCGGCAAGGCTGCCTCTATAAGGTGCGTGCTCAAAGGTAGAAGGGAGATTTTTAATTTAATCTACTTACCTGACAACACTGTGCCACTGAGCGAGCTGTCAGTGAAAGTTGTTTTTGTGGTAATGTCTATTTTTGTTTAGGTTTTTATTTTTCGGAAATTTTATTATTACTCTTTTCAATATTGGAAGAAAGCTTATACTGTGCAGTAACTTAACGTCAATAAGATGTTTTTCGCTAATTTGGGTTCTACTGTTTAAGGTAAGTAAAAAGCTTTTTTACTGTCACTACAATAAATATGTCACTTGCAAAACCAATAGCAGTTTTTAGAATGACATCATAATATATATCACACGAGTGTTGTAAAGTACTTTGCAACACTAGTGCTGTAAAGTACTTTGCAACACTAGTGTGAAATAACGCATTTTCTATGCATGAAACCAGTGTGCTATTGCTATTTTCACAAGTGGTCGTACGAACAAATGTTTTTAAAACTTTGAATTATCACGTGTACAGGTAGAATGCGAACTAATAAACGCATCCACTACCGCCAGCCAGACAGCCTAGAGTCTACTCGGAAGAGGAAGCAGAACAACATATCAAGAAACCAGATCAGAGACAACAATGAGACGAGTAACTGGTCCTAACAATTTGTACATTGTATTTATCTCTTTCTGGTTTAATGCAAGTTCCAATAAATATGTCTTTGTCTTTCATCATGGCAGGCTATTGTAGATGGAGCAATCATCGCTTGCCAAGTTGTTTACAATTTCTGCATGTAAACTTTAATGTCCTTTTGGCTCGCATTTAATTAAGAGAAAGAAAATCTACCATGAATCGAATATTTTTAATTTGACAACGTTGCCGCAGGTAGTCACGCCGAAATGTTATTCGATATTTGTGTTTGATATTTTTTAATGGCCGATTTGTTGGACAGTTTGTTTACATTTTCTGTGATTTATTGTGTGTTTCGTGGTTTTTTACCTTTAATTGGACTTTGAATATTGACTTATATTAGTGATCACAATGTATATATTAAATTTGTGCTTTTCAACAGATAATTTAAGGTAATATTGACATGGTTATCTGTAAGAAGAAATTTTTATAAAAACCAAATAAATAACATTTTTAATTAGGTGTGTGTAATTATTGAACTAAACCCCAATATTTTATATTAATAGGAAACAAAAACAAGTACCTAACATTAAGGGCAAAAATAGCACAGCTATATAATTTGAATTTGGCGGGCAAACGATAAAGTCGACTCACGCGCCATCTGCGTTTACCTTCCTTGAAGACAGACAAGGAAGGCCCAGCAGCTATCTCTCTCTCGGATAATTTATTTACATTTAGTTGCTCGTCTCATTGTTGTCTCTGGCCAGATATTAATAAATTCTTTCTCGAAAACGTTGCTACCTCCTATACTATTAGGTGACTTGTATAGAATGACTTGAATTACAGGAATATTTGTTTAATATTGAGAAATAGGCCATTTTAAAAATGGCTTTAAGAAAATACCACATTTGATATGTCTATCTCTTATAGTTTTGGAAATATGGCCATCCAAATCAGCCACACCTTTCGGTTCGCCTGGCAGGTACTTGTGCTCATCGAAAAGGCCTGTCAATTTGTTTTCAAACCTTACTACAAATGAACTATATCCCAGACAAAATTTTAAGCTTACGGCTCCAAGTTTTTAGTTTTTATTATTTTTTAAAACTTTTAGAAATATACAGGGTGATTATGTGCACGACTGATGCCTGCCAGGTGATGATTTTCGTACTTAGCATGCTAGTACTACACTATACAAATTTCCAGCCTTACAGATCTAACGTTACTCGAAGGGTTCACTAGCTCTTATACTATCATATAAATATATGTCATAATTGTCATATATTTCAAACTATAGGGTTTATCAGTTTACATTTTTTTGACAAAATTGAAAGAAATTTTCAAAAGATTTAAAAATAAAACCAATAAATAAATCTCTTTTTTTATTTAAAAAACAGTCAAGAGATCATATTTTTTGCTAACTAACTAAACGAGAATTAAAAAAAATAATTTTATGCTGTAAATTCTCATACTCAAAAAAAATCTACGTTAAATAATCTACGAATGCATGCAATGGTGGTGAACATTAGTATAAAATATATTATTGAGATCCGGACTATATGCAACATAAAAAGCTTAAAATCTGCACGCAAATATGGATGAAATATGCATAAAATATGCCTGAAAACTGGCAGAATATGCAACATTAAATGATAGGTTTAGAAAAAATATGTACATTTATTTTATTTCATTGTTGAATTTACACATTTTTACCGGAAGTAAGTTTATTAAGTTAGTAGAAATAAAATTGTCCACCAAAAAACTCCGTTAGGTACAAAACCATCGGTTACTTACATATATATATATATATATATATATATATATATATATATATATATATATATATATATATATATATACATATATATATATATATATATATATATATATATATATATATATATATATATATATATATATAAAGTTTAGATGTGGTTTTCTTTCTTTGCCTTCTATATTTATAAAAAAATAATAATACAACATTTTTAAGAACAATTTAAATCAACAAAACTACTTAAACCTACAAATACTGCCACCTTTTAATAATAACATCAAATTGATACTCTCGCATGAGAACAACAAAAAAAATCTCCGAAATTTTATGCGGTGGATTAACATATATTTTTTAATATACCATAGATGTCGCTTTCCTGAACGGTACAAAGAAATAAATTCCCTTTAATAATTTAAATTTATAAAAAAAAACAAAAATAATAGTCATAACGGCTGCTGCCCTTTATTATTAAATTTTAAAATTGTGTCGCTATGTGTGTAATATATGTATACTAAAATCCTTTATGTGATCGACCAAAAATGTTGTGTTTATGTTAAATTTTAACACTGACTGGACATGGAAATTTCTATCTAATAAGGTAACTATATTCATTTTTGTAATTGGTCACAGCCCTATTGTGCTTTTTTTCTCTTTGTATTTCCAGTTCTGATGAAGGCCTCATACCGAGAGCCGAAACGTTAAAATTAAAATAGTATTTTATAAAGAAAATTTTGTTTTATCTGGCCTTTAATCCCAAGAATATTAAATAATAAAACTATATATATATATATATATATATATATATATATATATATATATATATATATATATTTTTTTTTTTTCCGGGGAGTTTTCTCCCCTCCCTCCGAAGCCAACACCTTCTTTTAAAAAATATTTAAAATGTATCGATAATATGCATCCTAAACATATTTTACTGAAAATATGCTATTACCCCTTAAAATTACTAAAATATGCAAATATGCTTATGCTTATTTAATCTGGTCTATAGTTATAAAAAAACAAATACTTTCTTCAAATTTTAACACCTCGTAGTTTAAAAATTAGGACTTTAAGGACATACAGTGTGTCCACGGATGAACTTAACCATACCTGTAATTTTTTATTTTTAATATTTAAAAAAAAGTTATTCCTTTTAATTTTTTTTTTTATCTGAAATGCTAAAAGGTATAATAAAAATTGCCATATGATATACAGGGTGCTTGAAAATTGCGAAAATATTATTGTGAAAAATAAAACAAAAAAAAATATATTTTTAAAAATGCTTAATTAATAGAGCAATAAAAGGAAATTAAAAAAGTCCTATACACTTTGTATGTGACCCAAATTCGACCCTCTCTGGAATATTGTTCTCATGTCTGGGGAATGGCATCCCCCTACAACCCTCAGCATTCTTGATGCCATTCAAGAAGGGCTGTTCGTCTTATTAATGATCCTTTACTTACTCAAAGACTTCCTTCTCTTGCCCATCGTCGAGCTGTGGGAGATCTATCGCTCTTCTATAGATACTTTTACGGTTTCTGCTCGGACAAATTATCCAGTATAGTACCTCCTCTTGCAGCTCCCAACAGAGAAACTCCGTGGTGCCGCGCGTATGCATCCCTATACGGTTCAATTGGAGAGGCTCCGAACTTCCCATTTCGTTCGTTCTTTTATCCCTAGAGTTTCTAGACTGTGGAACCTGCTGCCAGCGGAGGTCTTTCCTTCCCGCAAATCTTCAAGTTCTTAAGTCCCGTGTTAACAAACTTCCTCTTACCCTGCTTAAGATAACCACGGTACGTTAGTATTTAGACTTTCAGCCTTCGTGGATTGTCCAAAGATAAAAAAATACACTTTTTATTATCGTTATTATCATTACTTTTACATTAGAAGAATGAGGTATAAACAATTTTTTTAAATGAATAATTGATTTTACTTTTTATATGCTTACAATATCAAGTAAAGTTAAAGTGTATGTAGGTAGTAAAACAAAAAGTAACAATTTATTTAACATAAACTTAAAAGTTTTATTACTTTTTCACGCTATTTAAATTAAAGTATTAAAAAAATATTTAACCGGTTTTTTTTATTGTCCAAAACAACATTTTCGTAATTTTAAATCTCTTTGTATATTACAAATTTTACGCCTTTATTGTAATAATATATATTTACCTTTACTTTAATTGAAAAAAATTATTTTTATTTTTTTTTGTTAAAATTAATCTTAATTTCGTCAAGAAACCATAATCAATAAAAAATATATACATTTGTGATCACCTTTTACGCTTTTTAATAAAGGTAATCCTAAAAATATGTTTTTCTGATATTTTTATTTTCCAAAATAATATTTTCCCGATTTTGAACCACCCTGTATATCCTAAGGCAAATTTTATTATAGCTTTTAGCATTTTACACCAAGCAAATTTTTTTATAAAAGATAACTTTTAAATATCAAATATATATATATATATATATATATATATATATATATATACATGTGTATAGTATAAGTCTATTCGTGGACACACTGTATATTCATAAAAAAATATTTTTTTTATTAAAAAATTATTTACCCCTTAGTTTGCGGTAGAGTTACTCTTCAGTTACTAATTTTACGGGGGAAAATTTTTCACAGATAAATTAAAAAATATATTGTTCCGAATCACCTCGTATAAAAACACGGCCTTTGTTTTAAAAACCTTTATTAACAATGGAACGTAACTATGGTTACAACGACAAAATCTTCACTTGTCAATGTCTCGAAGTTTACATCACCAAAAGTCGAATCTATACTAATCGATCGGAGGTTTCCCGTCGCCCTTTTATAGTATGGTGGAAGAGTAAAGAATGATCGAGAAATATCGTGAAAATTCCATAGTACAGGATGGCATAAAAGTTCTCAATGAATAATTCGGACGTTTTCGGAAACCTTCGAAACTGATGAAAGAACTTGGAAAATCTAAGGTAAATTATTCAAATAAATTATCAGACTAAATTAAAAGGTCCTAACTTTATACAATTCTATAAACTAACACTTATTTTTAATGTCCGTAACAATATTTTCTTTTTATGCTGTCATACAAAACATTCTATATCTGGTTCTCGACATAAAAAATTTTGCGAACTACGGAGATGAAAATCTTTTCTTGGCCAATAAAGGCAAGGCGATTAATTTTGGCAATTTCCACTGAGAAAATGTCTTATCTCGTTAATCTTTTATTTGAGTTTTATTGCTGGTGACAAAAACCTTTTTGTAAAATATACTGAAGGCAGATGCTGAAGGTTACGTCGTTAATAATAAAAGAGAAAATTAGAAGTTGAAATAATTATGTTTTTACCTGAATTAACTCTATCCTTTGTTTATAATGCAAAAAATGGTACTTAATTAATATAAAAGACAAAAGACAAAAAGTTTATTAATGTTAAAACACCAAAAAGGCTTACATACGTCAAGAGGTAGATGACAATGTAAAATGCTATTATATAATATTTTATAATACATTAAATATATATATATATATATATATATATATATATATATATATATATATATATATATATATATATATATACATTACAATTATAGTACAATTTAAAAGATTATACATCTAAGAACATTGATAAAAAATTTACTCGGATTGACAAAAACAGATCTAAGAACAGAAGAGACCATACATGAAGCAGTAAACCAAATTGTTAGGCAATCATGTCACTGAAATTATTCTTGTAGTATTCCTCTAGGGAATAGAAACATTTTGTCACTAAATATTTTTTAGCACCATTTTGAATTTTTTGGAAGGTAACTGAGTTATAGATTGTGGTAAAACATTATAAAATTTAGGACCATAGTAGGATATACCTGTCCTAATTTTATTTATTCGATGATATTCTGGGTATATGTTCTTTCTATTTCTTGTTAGATGGAAATGCTTGTCTTCGTGTGTCATGTAGGTTGTGTTGTTGTCTTTCATGTAAAGTAAACAATGCAAAATGTATAAGCTAGGAAAAGTTAGTATGTTTAATTCAACAAACAGAGGCTTGCAGTCGGCTCTGTAGTCTACTCCCTTTATGACACGTATAGCCTTTCGTTGTAGTCCAAAAATACGCTTGCCATTTGGAGCATGAATGACCCCAAGCAAGCAATGCGTATCTAACCCTTGACTCGAAGCATGCGTAGTAAGCTGTTAAGGCAACATTTAAGGAAACTGAAAGTGATAAGTTTCGAAGTGCATACACACATGAAGCCAGTTTTTTGATAGATAGTCAATGTGTGAGTTCCAACTTAATTTGGGATCAATGTGGATTCCTAGGTAACGAACCGACTCGAGCGAGTTTATCTGCCCAGCACGCCTTAATGTAAAATACATATCGCACCTTTCATATTATAGGGGCACAATTAAAAATTTTGTGAAATTGAGTTTTTGTGATATATAGGCACAAAACAATTACTTTGCATGATGCCCTTGACAGAAAGAGACAGAGCCACTCATGGGGCGCACAAACATAATTGTGTCTCTATCTTATTTCCGAGTAACGCGACCCGATATTTAATATCAATTTCACAAAATTTTTAATTGTGCCCCTATAATATGAAAGGTGCGATATGCTCAGTTTCTGCCTCATTAAGGCTCAGCTTATTTGCTGTGAACCAGTCAGTAACCCTCAACTGTGTATCTGCCACCCTCTCTCTCAATTGGTCAAGACCATTGTCTTGCAAAACTACCGTTGTATCATCCGCAAAAGTATGAATTCAGCATTGGGATCGCCCCTGTCCACATCGTTGATGTAGATGAGAAATAGGAGCGGTCCCAGCACTGAACCCTGGGGACTCCATGCATGATGCTTTCAACTGTGGAGTTTTTACCATTCAAGTCTACGTATTTTTACGATTTGATAAATATGAACCAATTAGTTGAATGGTCCGGTTGTGTAGATTATAATATTTTAGTTTAGTCAGGAGAAGATTCACAGAGACACAATCGAAGGCCTTGCTTAAGTCACAAAACATACAGAATGTCCAACTAAATTTTGACCCATTTTAATAGCAAATAATAATGTAATTATGTTTTTAACAGGTGTAGAAAAATATAATTATCTAATAGTTCAGGAGATAAATCCCAATTTTCTTAAACATGACACATAAGGTTTCTTTGTGGTGTCTTCGGCATTTATATACAGGGTGTCCCACCATATTCGACACGGTCTGTAGCTGGATAACCATGGAGTTTTTAAAAAAGTTAATACTGACACATAAACAGGTCGGATAAGGCCACAGTATAAAATTATTTTACTCTATACAGGATGTCTCAAAAAAGTGTAACGTATCAAAGTTATATTTTTTTAAATAGAATACCCTATATTTTATGATGGTTTTAGATTCTACATAAAAATATAATTTAAGTTTGTAAATAGTACCAAGCGTCTAATTATTTGTTTTTGTGACATTTGATTTTTTTTTCAAAATTTAGGGGTGCAATTTTACTAATTTTATTTTAACAATATAAGCTCCTTAAACTTTAAAATTTGTTACAAGATTAGGAAAAGTCTGCCTTATCATACGTAGGTCATATCGAGATCAGAGATTATACAGGGTGATCAAAAAATAATTAGCTAAAATATAGAGCTATGCCTATTTACTAAGCCGTTATTGCAAAATGTAAATTTGTCTGAAAAAAGCACAAAATTAAAAGATTTTGTATTATCTGCCACTATTTTTAAAATTCACAGAAAAAATTCATTAGTTGCTTATAATGCTACTTCCAATAACACTTATTTCAGCTGAATGTGGTAATGATAAAACTTGTGTTTTTAAACTTAAAGAACCCTACCAACGCCTCTGGTCAGTTATGACGGCATTCTGTGACCTATAACTCGTTTCTTCCATTATCCATAATAACTGTGTCAAATTTTTTAAAGCAACTATTAAAGTTATCGGATGGTTTCTCCTGGAATATTTTTCAGGATTAACTCTAGACTAAAGTAAACCATTTTTTTCACATCGTACCTGGATGTTAATATCTTGTTGTTGTAAAAGAAGGGTTTTTATTTAAAATTATTGAAATTTCTTTTAAACTGAGTAAAACACTAGTAATCGATAAATGGTCGTTGTTATTTCCTTAAGAAAAATAATAATGGCTGCTATGTCACAGCCAACTTCAATTTAACTAAACATTTAGACTAAAAATTTAAAAAACAGGCAACCTATACACTATTTGAAAGAGTATTTTATTTGTCATCATGTAACGTAAACAAATACAGGGTGTTGTATTTAAAATAAGAGAGATATTGCTATTTGATTTTATATAAAATTTAAATTATTTTTTGATTACCCTGTACAATATATAATCTTGATGTGACTTACGTATGATATGGCAGACTTTTTCTAATCTTGTTGAACATTTTAAAGAGTTTATAGTGTTAAAATAAAATTAATTTAATTGCACCTCTGCATTAAAAAAATCAAATATCACAAAAATAAATAAAATTAAACACTTGGTACCATTAACAAAGTTAAGTTATTTTTTATGTAGAATCTTAAACTGTCATAAAATATAGGGTATTCCATTTAAAAAAATATAACTTTGATACGTCACACATTTTTGAGACACTCTGTATAGACTAAAATAATTTTATATTGTGGCCCTATCCGACCTGTATATGTTCCAGTATTTACTTTTTTAAAAACCCCATGGTAATCCAGCTACAGACCGTGTCGAATATGGTGGGCCACCCATAAATAACCTACATTTAGATCCGCAGTGGCAAGAAGCATTTTTCGGATTTTTACGACCTCGCGTAAACAAACACCATTGGTGAGACTGGGCAAATTCGGCAAATTTGTATCAAAATGTCATTAAAAATTGGTTGTTTGACCTCCGAACAGTGCGGACGTGCGTAGAGGACTACAAAGATTCTTCCCGGAGTGGCGGCTAGAGGTGTCGTACGAACGTTTTTACCTTCGGGGATCAAGGAAAGATTTACGCTAAATTGACGCCATCTTTCTTCTGGATCTAAGCGCTGTGAGCGAAGATTCCTGTAAGCTAATGGTATCCTGTTTGGTGGTGAACACGAGGTATTTCTCAAATGGCGGGAAATAGATGGGCGTGCCATGGGAACTGTCAGTAGTGAAAGTGAAGGTTATACGTAACACTAGTAGCAGATCTTGGTTTGACAGTCGACAATTTATGCATTGCATCGAACGTTGAATTATTTGTTTTCTTTTGGAATTTCTGGGAGCTACCAGCTCGATTATCCAGATTTTCCGCCGACGAAGCCCTGGAAAACATAGACCGGAAGGTGGAGAGTGGTGGATTGGACCTGAAGGGACCAAATCCAAGAAAAAAAAATAGAAATAGAATAGAATAAAAATTGGATCTCCAAGATTCGAATAACTCGGCGAAACCGCGGCGGTCATTTGGCTGATATAATTTTTAAAACATAATGTCATCAAATGTGCTTTAAAATAAAAATACAGCCACTGCATTATAATGTTTATAATTTGTTTTATTTTCATTCAAAGATAGAGTGCTGAAAATAGAAAACCCTTATACCTCTATAAGAACAAACACGCAAGTTGTTTTTTTAATTATCTTATTTTACTTAAAGAAAAAAAAATTAGGGTATATCTTGTTAACTTTATTTAAATTAAATTAATTTTCCCATCTCTAGGGTCAAAACATGCTCTGTCTAATTAAAATTTGGTCATGTAAAACCCACGCTCAAAATTCAGAATTAAATCGTTAGTGATAATGGGAAAGTAAAATGAAATTATATAGCACTCAATTAGAGGAAGAGGACTGGACTGTATCAGAAAATAAAATAACAAAAATAAATTACCTGCAAAAAGCTTAAAATCGTTCTCTTTTCCAATTCCGAGCTACCTATACAATTTGAATAATCGTTGTTTGAGTTGCCCACACAATAAGGGTGAATCAGACACGGAATAATCTTTTTAAATTTATTCGAGCTCAAAAACAACCCTTTTAAATGTATTTGCGGGCTATTTTTCCTCAAAAAAGCATTAATTATGATTTGGTTATAAGGGTAAAGTTCATAGCATAATTTAATACCAAAATACGAAAATATACAGTTGATAAAGTGGATAATTAAATTTTAAAAAATTAGCTTCTAAATGAAATTTGAATTTCAAGGCTAACAACATTGGGAAAACAATATTTTTTAAATTTCACATGTGTATGGCAAATTTGCTTGTTTTAAACTTTAATAGTGTGACGTAAATTTTTCACAGTTACACTTTACGTCACTGGGACTATCATCATAAGGTACTATTTCTTCAGGAACATGGTACCAGTGGACTATACAAATTATCTTAAGCCGTCACGATTTACTAAAGAAACTTTTTCGGAATTTGCAAATAAAATACAGAAACTAACCTAACTTAGTACGGGCATACCTGCACTCGGGGCAGCCCATACCTGCTTAACCAGAACTTTAACTCTTTTACTTAACTTCGCTCAAAACTTTTAATCATTGTCTCTTTTTAATTCCCCAATTACCCCTCTCTTGGGCCAGTTTGTGTATATGTACAAACTTAAACTCGTTTGTTTTAATGTTTAAACACTCTTGACCCTGTTGGTTTTTTATGGCCACGAAATTGTTACCTTAAGGTAATTCTATATAGTTTAATTTATGTTTATAATAAAAAATAGACCGAATTTTTTCCTAAAAATTGCGTTTTTCACTTTTAATTGCTCCCAAAAAGTAAAAAAATAAATAAAAAACCTTATAGCGTACCTGGGCAAAACGACTATCAAACGAACTAACTTTTTTATTTTTTATGATCCAGCACCGAGATCGAATGGTCACCACAATTTACCATATTTTTGAGACGCTTTCCAATAATTTTTGTTATTGCCGTATTTTTAAAGAATTTTCTAACAAAAATTGTTCACAATTCTAAAGTTATTTTTTATTGTGTATTGTGTGGTTAAAAAAACTGCATAAAAATAAACCTTCTTGAGCACAAATTAACCATACCTCGTTTAATATTTTTTTATTTGTGAATGTAAGAAAACAAAGTGTACTTGTTTTAGAAAAATAAATAAAATATAAATTTTAAATTGTATTCTCAAATTTTTGTCTTACAAAACTGGCTTCGTGAGGCAAAAAATATTGAGCAAAAAACCTTTTTTTAAATCTTCTACTAACTTAAATTCCGTTTCGTTATTTAAACCACTTGACATAAAATTTAAATTATCTAGTTTAAATGCAGATTTGGTTGAAAGCCCAAGGATTTCGGAACCCGACGGCAACATCACGTTTATCGGGGTTTTAAGTTGGGGTTTCAAAAGAAAATTATGATAAGTTTGCAGAGGGATCGTACACAAAGCATTGCTGAATTGTCTACTTCAGTTTTAGTAATTTTGTATAATGAGTTATTTTTTGTGAAATAAAAAAAATTACTTTAAAACTTAAACTGTTGTATTTCCTCGGCAAATATAAAAATCTTTAGAAAAAATGTATCTTTCATTTTTTTTTTTTTAATCGAGAAAACCCGATAATCACTGGATGCTAGATCGGTAAAATAAGACGTCTTTTTAAAAATACTCAATAATGCTTTGTAAATTTTGGAGGGTTGAGTAATACTTTGTGTTAAAGGTAATTTAATTGCTTTTTAAAAATGCCATACCTTTGTTTGTTTTTTGTTTAGAACTTTCGAAAATATTAAGAAAAAGTTGGTTAACATACGAACAGTTGCAATAAAACATAATAATTATGGAATAACTGAGCAATAGTGTGAAATATTTTGTAAAAAGTATAAATTTACAATAAAAATGGTATAAAATACCAACCAAATTTTACAAAAACTCGAAAACTGTAATCGATTGTCAATAATTTATGAAAATAATGTTTTTTTTTACACAAAAGAATCATTTAAGAAAAATGTCTATTACGATCTATAGACGATCCACAGATAGGGTTTTAAAGACGACAAATGGACCAAATATTTGATTTATTAAAAAAAGTAATTCTTTATAAAACTTTTGCATGTAAAAGATAATATGATTATATACAGGGTTCGCAAAAATTTTAAAAACATGATTTTTTTCAAAGGGTAAACTACTTTTAGTTTTTATTTTTAAGCAAAATATCACAAAAAAAAACAGAGAAACTCGTGGTTCCGCGCGTATGCATCCCTATACGGTCCAACTGGACAGGCCCCGAACTTCCCACTTTGTTCGTTCTTTTATCCCTAAAGTTTCTAGGTTGTGGAACCTGCTGCCCGCGGAGGTCTTTCCTTCCCCCCAAATCTTCAAGTATTTAAGTCCCGTGTCAACAAACTCCCTCTTACCTCGCTTAAGACACCCACGGTACGTTAGTATTTAAGCTTTTAGCCTTCGTGGTTTGTCCAGAGATAAAAAAAATATATAAAGTTTGTAATCGCTAGAACTAATATTAAAAATTATAGCTAAAAAATTGTGTTGTGTAGGAATTTATAGGAAGCAGGGTTTTAAAATGAAACTTATAAGAGTTTTTAGGGCATTTTATTATTAAAGATTAAAATAAATAAGTTTTAAACACTCTAAAATTAGTTTCATGTTACTTTTTGCTACTCCTGTAACATTATTAAATTCATTAAAAATTCTATTTTAAATAAATATTCTGAATTATATTTTTCTCAAAAATAAAAAATATAAATAGTTTACTCTTGGAGAAAAATATTTTTTTTTAGGTTTTTGAGTACCCTGTATACAAAATCCACATTTCCATTTCGTGAATCAAAATTTTTAAAGTGAAAATTTTTATTAAGACTACCTTTTTCTGAAAAATTATTTTTTTTTGTTCATTTGCCTTTTCTAAACCCCATTCGTGGACAGTCCGTCCCTTAAAAAAAAGTTTATGAGTTGTTGCAATTTTTTGGATTTTCCATTGAGGCTGATATTAAGCGTGCTACCCTTATAAATTGACACCCTGTATAATGCTGTAAGAGATGACTAGTGAAAAACTTTTAAACAATTTTTTTTATAATTTTTGCTATAGTTACTTTTGATAAATATTATTTATATAATTTTTCTTTGTTGCAGCTATTAAGGCTTCTCTACTTATACAAAAATGGTACAGAAGTTATATGGCTAGGCTGGAAGTCAGAAGAAGATATACATGGACTATATTCCAGACTCTGGAATATGCCGGAGAGCAAGATCAAGTCAAAGTTAGTATATGATCTCATCCATTCGGAAGAACTTAAAACATTTGCTAAAATTTATTTAGCAGCAATAAAAGGCTTAATAAAATATACAGGGTGTTTCTTAATTACGGTTAGAAAATTTAAGGGCGTATTGATGAGCTATTTTTCTAAAAAAAAAATTATAAATATGGGTCCTCAAATTTTTTGTTCTCAACATACAGAGTGTTTTCAAAAAACTTAAAAATTTCTAAAACACCTTTGTTAGTTAAATTTGTTAGACTAGATATAAACGTTATTTAATTAAGTAGTTGTTGCTGTTGTTACGTACTTACCAAGATGAAGGAAAAACACTTAATTTTTAAAAGAAAAAATATATGCTTTAGTTGTTTTCTGGGAGATTAAATTTAAACAAAATATTATTTGGCTTTTCTCCAGTATAAAAGTAAGAAGTTTATTTAACATTTTAGAAAAAATTAAAACTTTTATATATTATGAAAAATTATTGTGCTCTTACACAATATAATAAAAGTTATGATTACTTTTAAAGAAATAAAATAATGAAATATTTTATAATAAGTTACTTACAATACAAAGGATTTAATCTATAAGCAAAGGTTCATTAGCTCTCGGTTGAAATTATTTTAATCCAATAAAATAAAATCTTTACAAGACGCCAGACGAGAACTGGGTCAATGGTTGCGTCTCAAAAATGTTGTAAATAGTTTACCAAAAATGTGGAAAAACAGTTTACCTACACACAGAAAAAAATGTCTTGTTTTAAGCAAATACAAGGTTTTAAAAATATTCATTCTTTTTGAATAGTTGTGCTTTTAAACCAAGATTTATTTCTTACTTTAAAATAATAGTGGTTCTTAAACTGGGAGAAAAAATACTTTAATTTATGTCTTTGATGTAAAAGAAATTCTTTAAATTAAAATATCCTTAGTATTATTTTAAGAATATCAGAATCAAGAAATAAGAACCTAAAGATTTATGATTTAAGCTCTTTATTATCTTAAATATAAGCTTTAAGATTTTAAACAAAAGAAATATTAAATGTTTCTATCAAAATATTAATGAATTTTTTTCAAATAATAGGTTCTTATTTTAAGAACCTATACTAAAATCTTTAACCTTTATGTCAAAGAACCTATTTCTTTAATATAAGTATTTACTGAATTATGCTTTTTAGTACGGTATCAACGGTACGATTATATCCTACCGTCGAAAAACGAATTTTTTTTTTTTATAAGATACACTTGTTATTCGTATTATTCAACTTGGGCCCGGGACAGCCAGTTTGATAAGTCCTATGAGGTTCGGCAAAACGCATCATCGATAGAAAAGAGAGGTCTCGGTGAATGACATGATAAGCAGGAATTCCTCTCTTAACTATCAAAAGAGAACTAGTTGTTTATTTAATATAATTATCTTAATTGAATTAAATTTTATTTCAGTCTGTAGTATTTACTATCTTGTCTTAAAGAAAGAATCTCTCAGTGGGAAAGCGCTCGATGTTTTTAACGAAATACATCGTTCTTTAATGTAGACCCATTGGGGTCACTAAATAAAATAAGGTTATTTTTATTACAAAACCGCCTTCTTTTGAATTTAGTACGTAAAGCTGAAAACATATTTTTTTCTGTTTGAGATCCTATTTCTTTAACACATATGAAAGTCACAATTCTCTCAAATTAAATCTAAGGCTTTTGTTTTAAGATATCATTTTTTTCAGCGTAAACTGAATAACTTGTTAAAAAACTGACAAAACATTTTTTATTAAAAAATTAAATATCTGACTTTTTCCAGTTTTCTAACAGTAAGTTTTTAGGTAAACTGTTTACCAAATTTTTGGTAAACTATTTACCACATTTTGAGACGCAACCATTTGCCCAGTTCCCGTCTGGCGTCTTGTTAAAATTTTATTTTATTGGATTAAAATAATTTCAACCGACAGCTAATGAACCTTTTTTAAAGATTAAAACCTTTGTATCGTAAGTAACTTAATATAAAATATTTCATTATTTTATTTGTTTAAAAGAAATCATACTTTTTATTATATTGTATAAGAGCAGAATAGTTTTCATAATATATAAAAGTTTTAATTTTTTAAAATGTTAAATAAACGTTTTAATTTTATTCTGGAGAAAAGCCAAATAATATTTTGTTTAAAGAAAAAAATGCCCTAATGTTTCTTGTATGGTCCAGAATAATGCAGTATAACGGATCTTACTTTTTTCTGGAAATCTGAGCAAGCTACGTAAAAATATAAAGAGACAAAAAGTTGTAATTTGGGTGTTTCATCCGGAAAAAATATTTTGCAAAAGTTGCACAAAAGTCATTGGCGTACTTTTTTTGTCAATCGGATTAGGTAAGATACGGACCACGCCGCCACTGGTCCTACTAATTAAAATTAGTTTAGAGCTAAATTAACTTTCTATTTCTTAAAAAAAATTTTAGGCCGAATTTTATTAAATCGAATAAGCCATATTTAAAATATCATTTAAAACCCGATTTTCTTTTTAAAGTTTAACACCCTGTATCTTTGAAACAAAGCATTTCTGGACATATATTTATATATATTTTTTTATATTGGCTCCCGAATATGTCCCTAAACACTGTGTATAAATATTTATATTTTTTGTATTTTTTACAGCTCTACAATTTTTTAACGCTTTGCTTACCCACATACCACAGACTGCCAATAGGGATGGTTACAACTCAAAAGGGGCGAGTAGAAGTTCTTCCTTTGGTAAGACCAGCGATAATTCATGTTTTGCCTCGCTCTCATTTTGCTACATAATTCTTTAAAGTATGACACTTTTGTTGTTTTTAGATAATTTAGAGTTAGAGTTTGAAGACGAATCTCCCGAAGAAGACTATTCCTATGATCAAGAAGACAAAAAAACTTTAAGAAATTTTACTATTGAGTATCCTTATACAGAAGAAAAAATAACACAATTGATAGAAATATTTAGAAAGCACAGAGTAAGTACATAACCCTTAATAAATAGAAAGTGACCAAATATGGGTAGCTAAATATGGAAAAGATTTTTTTCCTTTTTTTATCATTGGACAAACCACGAAGGCTTAAAGCCTAAATACTAACGTACCGAGGGCGTATTAAGCGAGGTAAGAGGGAGTTTGTTGACACGGGACTTAAAAACTTAAAGATTTGGGGGAAAGTAAAGATCTCCGCGGGCAACAGGTTCCACAACCCTAAAAACTCTAGGGATAAAAGAACGAACAAAGTTCGGGGCCTGTCCAGCTGGACCGTATAGGGATGCATACGCGCGGAACCACAAGTTTCTCTGTTGGGAACCGTAAGTGGAGGAACTATACTGGACAATTCTTCAGAGCAGAAGCCATGGAAGTACCTATAAAAAGCGATAAATACCCCACAGCCCGACGATGTGCAAGAGAGGGAAGCCTTTCTGTAAGTGAAGGATCATTAATGAGACGAATAGCTCTTCTTTGAATAGAATCAAGAATACTTAGGGTTGTGGGGGACGCCATGTCTCAGATATGAGAACAATATTCCAAGGGAAGCCGGATTTGGGACACATACAACGTGTATAAATTAGAAGGGGAAAAATACTTTTTGGCTCGAAAGAGAAATCCAAGCTTTTTGAAGCTGCCGTGGCTATAGATACAATGTGTTTATGCCAGTTAAGCCCACAAGATTAAAGGTGTCTTTGCGTTGTAAAACTTGGCCGCTCATAAGTAAAGGATGAGTATTTAATGACTCTTTTCGCGACAAGGAACATGATTGTGTTTTGGATGCATTAAAATGGACGAGATTTTTAGCGCCCCAATCCAATATTAAATTAAGATCCTGCGAAAGAGATATCTGCATCGCTCTGCGTTTGTTTTCTAAGTCAGGTTTAGTAATGGGTTTAGGAACTTGAAAACTGGAGTGAAGGGTACTATCGTCGGCGAAACTATGAATGGAATTAGTTGTGGACGAGAGAAGATCGTTGATGTGAAGAAGAAACAATGTTGGTGCCAGATCTGAGCCCTGAGGGACTCCAGCATTTACTTGGTGAAAGCTTGAAGAATGGCTGTCCACAGTAACTGATATACGACGATCAGATAGATAACTAGAGAGCCAAATACAGAGTTTAGTTGAAAGACCATAGGAGGAAGTTTATTAAGAAGTGCAAAGATACCCTAAATATGGAATGCTATAAACAGTGACCTGATCTAAAAATCGACTTTTAATTTTTTTATCAAAAATTTTGTTTGGGGCGACAAAAGAAAATATTGTGATGATTTGAGCTCTTAATATTATTATTTAGGGGTCCTTCTCCTTCAATTTAGTATAGTAGTATTTTTTAAAACCCTCAAAAGTTATGGCGAAGCGATAAAACAAAACGTTGTTACAGAGACGAAAGGGCTTGGTCTACTGACATGTTACCACTTCTACTTGCGAATGGGCATTAAAAAAAAGACAAACCCCTTTAATTGCGCGTGTGAGTTTCCGTTTAAGAAAAATGCCGGTATTTCATATTAGGGATACTATTCCATATTTGGGTACTTTCCTATAACCAGTTTGGTGGCCTAAAATTTAATATTCCATAAATATATTCAGTTTATTTTAATTTCTTTGTGTTACTTGCCAGGTATTGAAAATAGGGTTACATAGATATTAATTGAAAATGTATCGATAGGTTGATACAGCTTTACCTATTAGGCTCTAGTAAACATAGTTATAAACGATTTTAGTTTTCAAAAACAATTAAGTCTAAAGCATTCCTTGTTTTCTCTTTAACCAACTAGGGATGGGAAAATATATTAAATCGCAGTCGCTTAAAAATATTTCAATACGTGTACACCAGCTTTACAAACAGGACTTTAAATAAACTTTGTGATCAATGTTTTTTGGTTTTGAAAATATAACATTCCACAAAATTCTAGTTATCTGTTTAACTAACCAGGGATGGACAAAAATACGTAATAAAAATCTTTTAATAATATATCGATAATCGATATGTTAATACATTTTTTCTAACACGAGATTCTAGTTAACATATTCAATAACATTAATTATTTTCAAAAATATTAAATTAAAAAATTTCCAGTTATCTACTTACGTAACTAGGAATGGACAGTGACCTTGAATAAAAATCGATTAAAAATATATCGATATGTCGATACATTTTTCAGCTCTAATACGAGATTCTAATTAACATGATAAACGAGTTATCTTTTCAAAAATAACAAACTAGGAATGGACCATAACATTAAATAAAAATCAATTAGAATAATTTGAATGTCGATATATTTACAAGATTCGAGTTTTTGAAAACAATTAATTTTCTTTTGGCATTTTAGGTTTACCTAACATTAATTTTCCTCTACAACCAACTAGGACTGGAGGGACATAAATATTAGATTGTGCTCGATTAAAAATTTACGGATTCGTGGATTTATTTGATCAGCTGTACATACAAGCCTTTAATAAACCTTATAATCAATGTTTTTTTTAAATAATAAATTTCAAAAAATCTAGTTATCCGCCTAAGTAGGAATGAAAAATAACATTGAATAAAAATTTATTAAAAATATATCGATAAATCGATATATTTTTTCAGTTCTGATACGCCATTCTTATTTACATAATGGTTTACGATTTTTATTTTTAAAAATAAAGAATTGAAAAAACATTCAAAGTATTTGCTTAATTAACTAGATATGGACAGCAACATTAAATAAAAATCGATTAAAAAGATATTAATGTGTCAATATATTTTTCCAGCCCTAATACGAGATAATAATTTTCATAATGATAAACCATTTTTATTTACAAAAATCTTAAATTCTAAAAACTGCTAGTTATCTGCCTAATTAACTAGAAATGGACAATATTATTAAATAAAAATCAATTTAAAATACCGGGTGGCACAAAATGTTTTAACCCGGTATATCGGCATGTCGACATATTTTTTCACTACTAATACGAGACATTAAATAACATAATGATAAAAGATTATCAAAATTAATAAACTTCAAAAAAAGCTCGTTATCCTGCCTTAATAACCTAGTTTACACCGGGAGGACCAAATTTTTAGTTCGAGGTCTGAATGACGTCACGCGTACTTTATTCACGGTGTAAACACTTGAGTATTAAAATTTGCTACTCCAATTCAGTCCTTCTCAAATGGGGGTGACCAAATATGATTTTCTTTGGTGTAAACACGTCGGACTTTTTTAGTGGACCAAAATGATAGCCTTGATCTTTGACAGTGCGCATTTCGACGAAAAAGACGTTGAATTTCGGTATTACCCTAATAATTTTGTTGTTTGTTTATATTTTTTAAAATTTTGTTGATATTTAACCAAAACTGTTTTTTAAATTTTTTTCAAATGGAATTTAAACGCGATACAGTTTTAAAAGATAAAAACGAGGTTAGGTTCTGGTCATATGCTCAGCTGTCATTTTGGTACTAGGATTAAACATGAATTATATTGATCCATAAACTAAGTAGGTATAAACACTAGTGAACTAACAAAAATAAGTCCTGGGTTTAGTCCACGGATCTAATTGGCTCTCGCGGTGTAAACTAGACTAGTAACTAGGGATAGACAACACCAATAAATAAAAATCAATTAGTAAGTTACCCGGTATATCGATATATTTTTTCAGCTCTACATCCAAGACTCTAATAAACATAATGATAAACGATTTTAGTTTTCAAAAACAATTAATTTTCTTTCAGCATTTTAGGTTACCTCCGAAAGTTGTGGCAGATATTCTGAGGAGATCCATCACCGCCCTACGAAAACTTCCAAACATTAATGTGGTCTCGACGGCATTGTCAAAACAAATTACGATTTGTGGGGACCTTCATGGCAAATTTGACGATTTGCTTGTTATTCTTCACAAGGTAATTTGTGTTATATTTCTTTGATATTTTTAGGTGTTTTAATGTATACAACTACTTAAACTAATAGTTCTTAACTTTTAGAATGTACTTTATTAAAAAAATTAATGTTCTCAAATTCAGTGGCGTAGCATTTTATGTTTATGAAGATTAATTACTTTACACAGAAGAAAATTATGACGAAAAAAATTGTTTATCTTACATTAAGAAGTCATATGACAGTCTCTCACGAGTTTGGACAATACTTATTTAAATCACATTTGGTCCCTTAAAGTTTAAGGTACCTTGACCGCGAGGCCCCCTATGCGAACGATTACACCGCCTACGCCTAGCTACGCGTAGATATACCCAGCTATGTCTAGCTGCGCCACTTAATCTAGAACCCAACCAGAGTTAATTTATTTATCGGATGCCCGCGAGATTACTTTCCGGTTGCCGTACTTTATATTTCTATATTAGTAGAGTTGTTAAGCCGGTCCTAGACAATACCAACTTCGGCGAACACTCGGCATTCGCCAAACTTTGTGAAGAGTGTGAGAGAGTGACGCTACTCCAGCATTCGTCTTTCGTCGTTGTACAATGTTTTTCCGCCGACAGTCGTTTTAGCACAAATTATCAGAATACCCAGATGCGAAACTAAGCGTATTCGTTGAAATCTCTCACCACTATCGTCCCTCCCACTGCGTGGTGGATATACACCCCACGATTTAGTACGTGACCTAATGCTCATCTAGGTGTCAGTTAGTCCCATAGTTTTGTTGGTATAGAACGTGAGCATAAGTTAGTTAATTGTGTTTAGTTGTTTGTGAACTTTTATGTTTTTATTATTAAAGTGTTAGTATAGTGTCTTGTTAAATTTTTTTACCGTTTAATATGGGATATAAATGTGTATATTTATTCTGTTCCTCCATCACCGGGAGCGGATCACTTTTTAGATTCCATAGGGACCACTATTATTTTAAGACTATTTAACATAAATACAAAGCTTTTACAAATTACTTAGATATGTTACTAGAGTTATTGATATTAATCAGTATGTGCCTAAACAGAGGAAAATATTTTTTGATTTATAGCCACACTGCCATTTAAAAGGCTATATTTCAAATTTAAAAAATGAGGTATTTTTTCAGTATTTAAAAAAATTACATACTTACAAATAAAAAAAAAACAAATCAATTAGGTTTGGGTATTACTAAGGCAACATCTTCCATTGCTTTAAAAGATTGCGTCGGGGTTTCTTTAGAAACTTGTGTTCCTCGGCTTTCAATTATACTGTTTCAATCCCCAGTTACACAAAACATTTTAATACACAATTAAGCTAAAAAACGGAAAACCATTAATTAATTTAATAAGCAGTTTTTAGGCAAGGTTTTTTTTAAATGGCTTTTTGTTAAACATTCTAAACTCCCATTAGTTTAATCGTTTTTAAAAATGTTTTGTGCAACCAGGTATAGACATTTTATTACAGGTTGATCCAAACGTGACATCTACTAACGATATTTTACCGTTCAAAGAATGGGTAAAATTTTTAGTTTTTACACTCCCAATTAGTGTATTATTCTTTTGTTCCGTTTTCAACACATAAAAAAGCTGCATAATTAGTTACTATAAAAGTCTATCTCTCCTTAGCGCCTTGGTGCGGTTTAACCTTTACAAATTTAAAATATTACGATCCATACATTGGTGCAGATGTTCCATTTATTCTCTCTGAAGGTCATAGAAACAAGTAAGCGTAATTTGCCGCACTTTCGCATCTGTATATTCTGATAATTTGTGGTTTTAGTGCAAATTCTACGGAAAAAAAAATACACGAAATGGATGTACTCGTTTTTTAAAAAAGTACAGGGAAGTTTAGGATAAGGCCTTGTTTATTTTAAAATAAATAACCCTGTACCTGGTGACGTGAAAAAATTGGCCGCCAATATGGCAGCTATATCATAATCCTTCCTACTTCTATTATACAGAGTGGCCGCCGTGGTATCCTCTTACAAATATGAAACTTCGAATATAAATTCTAGAATACAAATTATGAAAAAAAAACTTTATTTGAACATATGTTCTAAACGTCTTAATTTTTAAACTATAGAGTGTTAAAATTAAAATATTTTTGTTATGAAAACTTTTATACCAATCTAGATATTTTTGAAAAAATTGGGAAGCCTTCTATGCACCAAAAGACATTTTTTGACATACAAGTTTACATGTGTCCTCCATGAAAGGTTTAAGTTAAATATTTTTAATATAAAAATTGTACGCCACGGCATTTTTTAAAATAAAAATAGTTTTTAAAATACCCATTAGGTTTGAAATAAATTTGATCTCCTGACTTTTCTTATTGGATGCACGGTTTTCTCGTAAATTAAAAATAAACACCTTTTTTTCATATGGTCATTTCGTATCGAAAATATCAAATTCTACAACAAAAAATTATCTTCGCTATTTATTCTTTAATTAGATAGGGATTTGACCGAGCCGAGAAACGGTTTTAAAATTTTTAACAGCCTGTAGTTCAAAAAGTAAGACATTTAGGACATATGTTTATATAAAGTTTTCTTCCCAGTTTTCATTGTTGAATTTATATTGTGAACACCTAGTATAAAAAAGTATTCATTTTGGGAATTTAAAAAATATACATTTTTGGGAATTTTAAAATAAGTATACATTTTAATTAGTTTACTTAACATTGGGAAATTTGCTACATAAAAATATACGTGAGCTGTCAAGGTCTTAAAAGTATAAATTAAACAATTTTCTAGGTTACTTTTATAATAATAAAATAAAAACATTAAACAAACTGGGTAGCGTAGAAATGCAAAACAAACACTGGAAAATTTGATATTTAAAGAAGAGAGAAAGAAATTAAAAGAGATTATTAGATAAGAAGTAGTTAGTGAAGTCAAGCATAAAGTTAAAGTTTTAGTTCAGCCCCCGTACGGGCTACCCCGAAGTGGGGGTATGCCCGTACCAAATCAAGTTAGTTCAATAAGTTAAGTTGGTCCTAAAAAATGAAAAGTTAGTTTTGATGGTCCACCGGTCTCATGGTCCCAAGAAGATAGTTCCATATGGTACATTTGCCCAGTGACGTAAAGTGACCCTATATGTAATTCCAAAATTATACGTCACAATATCTAACGTTTCTCGGATACCTCGGCGATCTCCCTGTATAAATAAACTTTAAACAAAAACTATAAAAGGTTCTAGTAACCTGCAATTACGTCGCGAAGTTTGAAATTGCTTTGATCATGAAATCTCGAAAACTTCTCCATGGTCTTCATAATGAAGTTATCTGAACTAATCAATTACTGATTGAGGTCCGGATTCTTGCCGAACACTGAAAACTTTCTGTTGGTTATCAAGAAGTATAAATGTGGCTTCTTAAACTTCTTTTAAAATTTAGTTTGAAAGTATACTTTCCAAGAGGAAATATTTTATAGTTAAAGAGATGGCATTGTGTCAAAGTAAAAAGAAAATATTTGTAAATTTAGTCGATAATTTTTAATAAGTTTAAAATATTGAAAACTCGATATTTAGAAGAGCTATCTAAAAAAAATATAAATTTTGCTATATTTGCTGCACAAAAAAATTTAATTTAAATGGACATATTTCTTTTAATAATTTAGTTATTAAGAGAATTTAAAAAGTCACTAGATCGAATCCCATCGAATTCGACGGGTTTTAGACAGTTATTAGTGATTTAAATTAAATTCCTCTATCGAAAGCTTTTTAAACTCTTCTAGTGCACTATGACATTTTTTTGTCATATTTGCTTAATGTTGCTGCCATTTTATTAAATGGATTTTCTTTATTATATATAATTAGAAGAGGGAAAGAAACGCAACAACAAAATTATGAAATAAGACGCATCAAGTCAGCCGGTGAGGCAAATAACCTTGGCAGCGGTATTAATAACCTATAAAATTATTTGTGTTACGTCAAGCGGTCGTCTACTAATGATACATTAAACACGCAACTTGCAACTTGCCACATAAGGTAAATACGGCGCATTTACATTTACCACATAAAACCCCTTAAGACTACAGTAAAAAGCACGGTAACCTGTGATTTAATTGGTTTTAAGCACACAAGATGGTCATGCAAAACTGTTATATTTGGGGGAGTCATGGTTGGTTCTGTTTAGTTATTTTCTTTTAATTGAAAAAAGATTTAACTAATCATGACCACCCCAATGTGACAGTTCTTTTTCAGTTTCAAACCAATCAAAATACACGAGTTTACTGTATTCTGTCTAAAACCCGTCGAATTCGACCGGGTCAATCTAGTATAAGTTAAAAACAAAACTGGTTTTTAATTTTGTCCTATTAACCACAAATATCGAAAATATTTGATATTGGTATATCGATATTTGAAAATAATCGATATGTCGTTGCCATCCCTATCGATACTGCGTTTGACGTAATATTCCCCGCGGTATAGGCAACACACATTGCGTTTTGTTTTTCTGTTTTTTAAGAAGAAAATAAAACATTTAAAAAAGTAGTAATACGGCGTCTTATAGTAACCAGAGGAACATTTTAAAAAAGACCGTGTAAATTGGTACTGCAGAAGTCTCTATTAAAGAAATTATGGCTTTGCGTTTTAAATATATAGATGTTTTTAAAAAAGGTCAAGCTGTAACTTCAATTTAACCGCTATTATTTGCTATTAGAGAATTATTTCAAGCTGCCTTATTAGGCTCGGGAATTATTAATACCGGCCTTATTTAAATAGTGCTTGTACCCATAATTTAGAGATATTGCAAATCATGTTGACAGTACCATTAACCTAAAAAAAGGGGAACAAAATTTTAGTAGTTTTTCTTTATTGTTTTGTGTTGTAGGGTTTTTATAACACAATTATAAAAATACATTTGAAAAAGCAAGGTTTTAAGTATTTTTACTTCTAAAAACTTATCGATTTTGTGATCGGCAGCCGTTCGGTTCGACGAACAGTTCCGAAGTTAAAATAAGGCCAAAATAAGGCACGACCTATAACCGACATAAATAAAGCCGGGCACTATACTTATTAAGGGAGTCCTTATTCTACCATGCATCTGCGCAAGCTCAGATGTCAAAATAAGGCCGGTATTATTACTGCCTGGCCTTATTTCACTTTGTAATAATTCTCTATTAACAATTAGAATATACCTACAGAGTGATTTAAAGTTTAGGAAAAAAATTAAACATTTTTATTTGCCCTGTATGATGTGCAATCGCATTTGTGATTAAATTATAAACTTACTTATTTTCAATTTTTTCTTTACTTAATTGTATTGAAACGTTAATTATAAGAGTATTTCCGAGATTGTGTTTTTTTGGACAATATTATGTTAAATCATTAATACATAAAGGGCAGTTGTGGTTCTAGGTAAAACATGGCAAATAATAGATTTTTTTTTTTGGTGGGAAAAAACATAATAAAAGTGATATATTACAACAAACAATGTTTCATTTGTCCTATAATAAGTATGGCGTGTTAACTAATGAGACTAATATTTGTAAAAGGAGATAATGAGGTTTCGTTCGTTATTTTAAAACAAACAACATGCACCAATTATGAGACGAAAGTATGTTTTTAGTCATAAAAAAATTAATTAAAGATAAAAAAATTAATGTGAAATAATTTTGTAAAAAATTATTGGCAAACGTGTAGGCAATAAAAAAACTTTGGAACAATCGTACTTAGTATGTTATTTATTCCGAAGTAAACTTGTGTAAAGGGCAAGGTTTATTGGTATTTATGGACTTTCTATTGAATTAGAATATAGTATAGCTTTTTTTTAAATTATTAATATTTATTATATGAAGGAAAAATCCAAATGGAAACTATTTTGAAGCTTTTATATTGCTAACTCACTTGTACACGTAAGTTTATAATCTTTATTACATTATAAATCAATATAAATAACTTTGTCTCCATATTGTAGCCTTGAAAAGAAATAAACTATTTCGAAAGCTTGGTGATTCAAAAGAGTTTTCTAAGCCCAAATACACCTGACTGTTTCCCCAATAAACAACCTACTGTTTAACTAGTCAGAAATGCTTTGGCCACAATATTGATAGTAAGTACCTAGTAGGTAACTCCGGTTACTGTAGGTTTAGAACAAGAAATTTTTTTTTTATTGTGGTAACTACGGTTATAGATGGGTCCACATTATTTCATTCTAAAAGCAATACCGCCAAATACACAAAAAATGATAAAGTAAACAAACGTTTTCGAAGGCACATAGCGCTGATAGAGTCTGATTTCATACTTTTTAGATAAATAAAAAAACAGTGCTAAAACACGTGTCACGTACTTAAAAAATATCCTCTTATTTCGCCACTGTCTTGCCATAAAATCGGTGGCACGTGGCGTGGAACTAGAAACTCGTCGGGTTGAAAAAGGTTTATTTACTTTATCATTTTGTGTGTACTTTGCGGTATTACTTTCAGAATGAATTAGATGTGGACCCGTCTATACTGACTTTTTAACCAATAATATACATTTTTTATTCGGGTGTTTTTTCAATTTATAGTGAACTAAGTATAATACTCTTGTCGTTTGCGATCCTGACTGGGTTTCCTTATGGGACCACCGCGAAAGTGAACTTTTTCGAATAAAAAAGAATTTTGATAATCGGTCCACAACTTTACTAACGAAGTAATCGGTGCATGTACATACTAAATAGGTGTCGAACATATACCCTCCTCCTTTTTTAAAGTTGGTTTAAAAATTTAGGGTGAATGTAGATTTATAACATGACAGTGTATAAAAATCTTAAAAAGAACATAAAAAGCGTTTTCTTGGGGCAATAACGTTATTTATTTTCCTCCTTCTACGTGTAAATAGGAGCTTTGCATTTAGAGCGAAAAATGGCCGCATGCTTTAAATGAATATTCTGTCAACGAAATAATGTTAAGCCTAACCAAACTTAATGGCCAATAACCCACACAAAACACCGCAGCAAAAATACTAAAAGGTTATGGGAAGCTTTTTCATTCGTTTTCTACACCCACCCTTAGTTATAACTCTTAAATGTTATGCCTTTTGGCATGTTCTGGAATTCGGTTTAAAATAATGTTTTCCCATTATACAACGCAGTAAAAAATGGCAAAATGTTCTCTTTAAAGAAAACTTTGTAGTTGGTATATTTTTAAAAGACCTTTCTTCTACTACCATTAAAACTGCTGTTTTTTGATCCTTATCATGAAGATAAAATACTTAGTTTTAGTACCCTTCATAATGTATTTAATAATCAAGGTTAGTTTATACAGGGTCCGGCATTGAAACTTTCTTTTTTCATAGGTAAAAAATAAAAACATATATTGCACATTTTTATTTATTTTTTTATTAGCATTAGACAATAACATGGGAAGTTTGAAATCGAGTTGTTTTAAATAGAATATTGGACAAGTGTCTACCATTACTGTCGATACATTGCTGTAACCGATTTCTGAATTGTGCGTGGACCCTTTCCAGCATATCATTCGGTACGTTGGCTATCTCGTAACGAATATTGTTTTTAATTCTTCCAGGGTTTGCAGGACGGTTGTTATACACTTTTAATTTGAGGTAGTCCCATAGAAAATAATCACATGGGGCTAGATCTGGCGATCGTGCGGGCCATGGAATGTCACCTCGGTTGGAGATAAGTCGCCCTGGAAAATTTTGTCTCAAAACAGGCATTTAAAGTCGTGATGTGTGGGCTGTGGCCCCATCTTGCTGGAACCATACATTGCCTAAGGCATTTCGAAGCAGATCGTCTAGGAGATCTCAAAACCGACTGTCGGACTGCCTCGATATTTGCGGGTGATCTAACTGTCCGTGTTGCTCCTGGTCTCTTGCGGGACACATTTCCATCTGCTCTAAAAGCCTCCACCCATAATAAAATGGATCCCTGGGCCGGAACAGCACCTCTAGGGGTTATATTGTACTGTAACGCTGCACGGCGATGATCGACCGGCCTTGTGAAAAGTAGGTCTCAACGGCGAACGTGCGTTGCTCTCGTGCCCAAAGCATTTTTACGACTGACGACAATTAACAAACAAATCTCCTCACCAACGCTCTCTGTTAAGCGCACTAACGCGCTGCAACTAGCTCCAGTCGCGCTACCATGTATCATTGAAAAAGAAAGTTTCAGTGCCGGACCCTGTATTTATAAGGTTGCGACATATCCTCAACTTTTAGGCGGTTCGAGGTCGGGGACGCAAGGAAGGGCACTTCTCGGAGAAAAGTTGGCAAGACTGGGTAAAAATTAAAGCTGAGATCAATCCAGTGGCGTCTAGAATTTGCGTATTTCATTTTGCATTGTTTTGGAAGTGATATTTGTTGAAAGATGTAATTCCAAATGTTTTTTATTTAAAGTAAAAGAATTTATAACTTAATAACAATTAAAAACTGTTGTGTAAACGGTTTTTCTACTAATACAATAAACTGTATATCTCCGGCACTGAACAACATGGCCGAAAAATGGTAGATGTGACGTCATAATACGTCAAAGCAATATGGCCGAATGTCGCGACCTTATATAGACCGACTTTGTTTAACTTTGTTGCAAACTTAAATTAAAATTTATTACTTTATGGTTAAATCTAATGAAAATAATAATGTTTACAAATATAAATTCTTTTAAAGAGTGTGAGTAGAAATATTTAATAACAAGTCAATTAGTTAGGGATTCTTAAACCATTTTTCCACGTCATTACTAACAAGACAATGTTTTGTGAATATTACTAACAAGCTAATTTTTTGTGAATAGGTTCATTTTGACGAGACGCCTAACTTTTTTCCTTACAACAATATTCGTTGTTAATAGCTTACAGGGGTAGCATGAAATAAATGTGTTAATTTGACAAATATCAAAAATTTATTACAAAAGGGGATTTTTTTCTGGTAATTTTTAAGATAATTATCTAAATAAACTGAAAAAATATTTGTCCTACAAAATGTAACGTTTCATCAAAGAGTCCCCTACCAACAACATGTATGGTTAACAATGTCGTAAAAAATAAGTACTAACCAGCCGATTTGTTTTCTGTTAATTAAATAATATTTATATAATTTGACACCCACATTGTCCTACAAATTGCAAGGTACTTCAGCCTGGTTTTTTGAAATTCATCAAATCAATATATTTAATCTCAGCTACCCCTGTATGCTACCTCCAACGAAAATTGTTGTAAGGAAAAAGTTGGTCGTCTCGTCAAAATGAAGCTACTCACGAAAAATTAGCTTGTTAGTAATGAATTGAAAAAATGGTCCACGAATACCTAACTAAATATTTTTTTTCAAAAACAACTTAATTTAAATTAGTAAATTTGTCGCAAGTTAGATACTTGCAACATATATATCTATAAGCATATTAGAGACATTTTGCACCCCTTATTTTGCAATTCCGTTGTGGTTAACGTTATTCTGAGACTGCGCAGTAACGCAAACATAATCCGTTATCGTTAATAACCATACCGGACTCCTTTAATTACGGATGAATACCGAAGAGCTTATCGTTATCGTTATCGTTATTGTTAAACTGCGTGGTTGCCGGATTGTAGAAATTTTAATATCAATTATTTAAAAGGTTAAAATTTTATTGCCGTATTAATTGAAATATCATTTATACAAAGGCTCTAATTAGTGAAAAATCTATAGCAGTAATAAAAATTAAATAGTGTTAAGAAATTTAAACGGACTTGCACTTTTACGGATATTCTGAATCTGTAATTAATTTAGATGTTACAATCTGGCACACTTGCTTTTTATTCTACTACCAAACTTAACCTTACTTTTTGTGTTTTGCTTATACTGTATTGTTTGCATCTACTTTAAAAACGAAATCAACAAAAGTGTTTGCATATATTTAAATATCAATTTATATCTTATGAAGAATAAAAGTAAATACTGATTTTTCGTTAACTTTAAAATCGGTTAACCACAGGCAAAAATAAGGTTGTGTCGAAAGCGCAGACGCAAGATAAATTTCTTAAAAGAGGCTGCAAAATCTCTGTCTTAAACTGCTGCCGTAATCGTTATGTTTAATAACGATAACCATAAGGAGGCCAAAGAACGTCTGTTATTTTAAGAGGTGCAAAATGTCTCTATTTATTTATACAAAGCACGTAATATATGAAACCTACTTCTGCATCACCTTATTTGAATGTATGATAAGGCCATTTAAATAATAAAAATATATTTCACATACAAGCGCACAATAATACTATTGTATGTAATTTAAACTCGTCACGAAGGGTAGTGTGTATTTATGCAGTTTCAAGTTTTAATGTTAATAAATAAAAAATTTTACTTTTTTTTTAGTCAAAACAGCCATCGCGGCTAAAACTGGTATTAGGACATCAATATACAGGGTTATTTTTAAGTTGGTAATTTTCTTTTAACATTGTATAAAATGAAAGATAATAAATACAATTTTCCAAATAAAATTATGTCCAAAAATGCGTTCTTTCCGAGGTACAGGATGTTAAAGATTTAAGAAAAAATGCAAGCTAATAAAAACAATTTTCTAAATAACATTATGTCCAAAAATGCTTTCTCTCCGAGGTACAGGGTGTAAAAGATTTAAGAAAAGAACCCATATAACATTTTTTGCCGGCGTTGTACATTTAATTTACTGGCATTGCCAACACTCTTTAATGGCAAGGCATTGGCAAATAGGTATCAAAAAGACGCGAAAGTAGGCAATTGGTCGTTATTAGGCCACGTGTTGCAGATAAGGTGATGGCATCCGTCATTAATAAGTTATTGGCAAAAAATGCGTTTAAGATGATGGCATCCATCATTAATAAGTTATTGGCAAAAAGATAACAAAAAGACACGAAAGTGGGCAAATGCAGATACTCCCAAGCAGCAAGCTGACGTCTTATTGACGAAAATTGTCGCATATACTTTTTTTTTTAAAGCGAAAATGATGGTATGATGGATATTTTATTTGAAAATTAAAATAGGAAAAAACTCCTTACTGCATGCAATTTCCTTGCAATGCAAAGTACCATCTCTCGGAACACTGTCCAACTTGGAGATGCAGATTTTTACACTGGCCGAAGATATTTCTTTCAAAGCATGGGAATTGAAGGCCTTCAATTTCTATGTTTCAAAGCTAAGTGAAATCACCTACCGCAGACCGCTCTCGGATTATTTTTGTCTAATGGGTACGGTTTAGACGACAAAAAGCGAAGATATTGCAGAAACGTAGTAGTTTATTGTCTATTACGCCATCTATCAGTATGTCAAAAAAACTATTAAATATATATATAATGTTTTTATTAACACGTCTTTAAAACTTTTAATAAAGTTTTAAACAAAATGTTTACAGCTCCTAAAAGTCTACTTGAATATCTTGCCTTTTCGACTAGCCATCACCAATTAATCGCACAACACATACTTATTAGGTTATGTCTATTAAAAAACTCTTTTCTTTAAAAAAGAAACTAAAAAGCTAGAAAACCACGTAGAAAACAAATGCACAAAGCGGTCACCTTCGGTCGAAATTAACGTAGCTAATTTTACCATCATTTTATTTTTATTCGCTCCAAAATACATAATAAACATTTTGTTTGACCTAATTTTTATTTGCATGATTTTTAACAATAAAATGTTATAAAAAGGCCGTTTCCTTTAAATTATGTAAAAACATAAAATAATGTTGTTTAGCTGCCATTATAAATAAAACAGATCAAAAAAATTGCTCTAATGTTAGTTAAATACCAATGTTAATATGTTTTAAAAAGTATGAATATGCGTTGAAGGTTTGCCTTCAAAAATCCGATATTTATTTGCCTGCAACAAAAACGCGTGCTTTATTTAATCAGGATTGGTATGCCACCATTTTTGTATGCTTACCGGCAATTCGCCTGCATGTAAAATTTATTGGCAATTAAGTGTTTATTTAGGGTTGCCTTTTTAATGCGTATAAGATGTTGGCATAATATTGCCACCAATTGCCAATGCTTTACCATCAATGCCAATATGAAAAATGTACATTGCCGGCAAATAGTGTTTGCTGTGAATACCCTTTTTGTCATACCTTTCCTACCACTTCAGATATTTCCACAAAATTTAGTAAACTTTTTTGACCATTTTTTGTTGTAAAAGGTAAAAAAAATACCAGTGGCATTTGAACAAGATACGTACTAAATTTTTTTGAAAAAAATGTAGTATGCAACTGCTTTTTCCTAAAATCATTTTTTTTTAATGCTGATTTGCTTTGGAGTTAGTTTGGTCTCTCGATATTTTTAATTAAAATGAAAACCATTTTAATGCATGGCAAAATTAATGAAATATGATATGGTGTTTTGTATGCAAAGTTTGTTGATTTCGTAGTTAGGAAACACCCTGTATTGTGACTTTACCCAGCCTTGCCATTTTTTTTGTTATAGGCGCTTCCACGCGCCCTTAACCTCCACCCGTCTAAAGTCTGGTTTATGTCCAACTTTTTCTAGTATACCTTTTTACATTTTATTTTTATTTTTTAATTTAACTGGGATACTGACTCAACAATAATGGGTCAATAATGAAATGCATTTTATAATAATAACACTTTTAAAACCTTTTAGGGGTTTCCTCTCTCTCTCTCTCTCTCTCTCTCTATTTTTTTCTTGGTTTTGGTCCCTTCAGGTCCAATCCACCACTAAATCTGGATAATCGAGCTCGTAGCTCCCAGAAATTCCAAAAAGAAAACAAAATAATTCAACAATCGATGCAATGCATAAATTGTCGGCTGTCAAACCAAGACCTGCTACTGGTGTTACGTATAACCTTTACTTTTACTACTGACAATTCCCATGGCACGCCCATCTATTTGCCGCCATTTGAGAAATACCTCGTGTTCACCACCAAACAGGATACCATCAGCTTATAGAAATCTTCGCTCACAGCTCTTAAATTTAGAAGAAAGATGCTGTCAATTTAGCGTGAATCTTTCCTTGATCCCCGAAGGTAAAAAACGTTCGTACGGTACCTCTAACCGCCACTCCGGAAAGAACTTTTTAGTCCTCTACGCACGTCCGCACTGTCTGAAGGTCAAACAAAGAGTGAAGGGGTTTCCTCTTGAAGAATCTACCACGAATATTCATACCACCATATATGGAAGCGGTGCTTTATCCCAGCCTGTCAATGTCAAATGTTTCGGGTGTCGGTCTGGGCAAACGCGTCACTTTTTTGTCATACAAGTTTACAACAATGTTTTTTATGTAATTTTTACGGCGGTATGACAGTGGCGGCTATTCAGGTGTAGTAAGTGAAGTGCCACTTCACCAAAAATAAATAATAAAACATAAAAAAACATATTACTATTATTCAATTCATTTTTCTCATTTCTATTCCTTATTTGTAAAATTCGCCATGAAAAATCTAGCATATAAATTAACCGCTGGCGCGAGTCGCTTTCCTCCGCATTCGGTAACGCGACATCTCAATCCGCTATCAGCAAGTGTATTGCAAATATAAAACGGACTAAAGTATACACCTCATGCGGGGTTTTGTTTACGCTTTGACGCTCCGGTGCCATGACAACGCTATACTTGCCGGCGGCCAGAATCGCGGGTGGAAATATCAGATGTATTGCTTAGTAAATAGCTAGCTTTAAAAGATAGTATAGGTTGTGGACGTTTCGTTGGTTTCACGTATTATTTCGATTGTTTCGAGTATTATTCGCGACAGTGATTTTTCACAGGAAGATATTAAAGGATAGTACAGAGCACTTCTCTATGAAATATTAGATCATGTTTTGATGGAAATAGAAGTAAGATTCGAAGATTGTTACAAACTTCAATTTCTTTGTCCTGCCGATACTGCAAAGTTTGGCCAGTATAAACAAACTTTTCCACTGATTCTTTTCAAAATTTATTGGAGATATATGTCGAATCATTTTCATAAAATCAGCGGCTCAAAAAACTTGACCCAACATTTGCTGATGAAAGTTATAAAATATTACATTGCAGCAGTTAGTGAAACAACTTGGCGCAAATAAAGATATTTTTACCGAGGCGTATAAACTTTTTTCGCTAATTTTAACGATACCGTCGACAAGCGTATTAGTGGAACTAAGTTTTTCTTGTCTTAAGCGTTTAAAAACTTTCTTAAGAAACACTATATCCCACGATAGACTTTTATCTTTGGCCAATATTTCAATTCAAAAGGAGCATCTACAGGAACTGATAAAAACTCAACCATTTTATGAAGATATAATTGATAAATTTGCTGCATTAAAAGATAGAATGATTGATTTGGTGTATAAAATTTAGGTAAGTTTAAATATTAAGACTTTTGATAGTTGAGTATTTTTAATTTGGTAAAATGGTGAATGCGATTTTTTCCCTTCCTGCACTACACCTGTTTTTAGACCCGCGAGCCGCCATTGCGGTATGAATATTCGTGGTACACTCGTCAAAAGTTTTAAAAGTGGTATTATGATGAAGTGCATTTTATTACTGGCCCAGGGACTATAATTTCCATCAACCGACATTGGATATTTCCCTATTAACCTTTTTATTAATTTAAAGGCCAAAGCAAACTCATATTAAAAATATTGTACATGGTCGGACCATTGAGTCACTCTAAAATGTTTGTCTGCCAAGGGGTTGGAACTGTCAAAACTGTCTGCCGATTGGGAAAATATCTTCTAATAGTTACCCAAGTAACATATATAAAATTTAGCTTGTACAAAATAACGAATTTTTTGTTTCAATTTATTAACCTTTGGTACCTCGTACCTGCCAAAGCCACTATGAGTCAAACTTCACAATCTACCATTACTTCTACCTTTATTGGGAGCATGCATTGACAAAGTTTTAGCTATTACAAAATGAAGAATGTCTGCCGCTCACGGGCTCTTACTCTATAAGAAAATCAATATTAGTACAAGATTTTATCTATACATATACGCCTAGCCGTTCTGGCCCGTGCACTATTTTCATTACATGATTAAACTTTCGCGATAAGAACCGCTCGACTTTTCCTTTGTATTAAATTTGCACATCATTTTTTA
The DNA here is from genome assembly GCA_014170235.1 of Listronotus bonariensis. Classification (NCBI taxonomy): domain Eukaryota; kingdom Metazoa; phylum Arthropoda; class Insecta; order Coleoptera; family Curculionidae; genus Listronotus; species Listronotus bonariensis. The sequence continues at coordinate 26,993 of JACEGR010003868.1, read as the reverse complement.
TCAGTTTATCTTGAAAGCGCAGGAAAAACCTTTCGGTAGATCGTGAAAGAGGCATTTTACCTTGACGTGTTTGCTTTCCTGAAATCAGCAAACTTAACAGCGGCGTCTGAAAAGCTCCCGTTTATCATGGTTTGTCACCTTTACTAAGTTTACTTTTTTTATTTGTATTAAAGATGATTCTTAAATAAAAAAAGTAAACTTTTAGAGGATTTTCCCGGCCGATGGAAAGCAAAATGCTAAGTGCAAACTCTTGATAAAAATTAAATAAATTAAATGCATTTATTTAATTTTTATTAAGAGTTTGCCTTAGCATTTTCGCTCCTCAGACGATAATTCTTAAAAGTTTACTTTTTTATTTAAGAATCATCTTTTTTCCGTTTATGCCTGTAGTCACAAAAAAGGGGAGGGTTAGGAATATTTATAGTCAAAAACATTTCTTTTGAAGTTATTGAAAAATTTGAAAGCGAATTATCATATATTTCAATATAAATAAAATCCCCAAAATTAATATTATGTGGTATTAATAGATCTCCATCAGTAAAAAGTAAATATTTTTTAAATTTTATGGATGACAAATTGGAAAATTTAAATAAAATTAAATTAGGGAAAAAGCTTGGATTTCTTTTCCGAGCCAAAAAGTATTTTTCCCCTTCCAATTTATACACTTTGTATGTGTCTCAAATTCGACCCTCTCTGGAATATTGTTCTCATGTCTGGGGAATGGCATCTCCTACAACCCTTAGCATTCTTGATGCCATTCAAAGAAGGACTGGTCGTCTTATTAATGATCCTTTACTTACTCAAAGACTTCCTTCTCTTGCCTATCGTCGAGCTGTGGGAAATCTATCGCTCTTCTATAGATACTTTTACGGCTTCTGCTCCGACGAATTATCCAGTATAGTCCCTCCTCTTGCAGCTCCCAACAGAGAAACTCGTGGTGCCGCACGTATGCATCCCTATACGGTCCAATTGGACAGGCCCCGAACTTCCCATTTCGTTCGTTCTATTATCCCTAGAGTTTCTAGACTGTGGAACCTACTGCCAGCGGAGGTCTTTCCTTCTTCCCTAAATCTTCAAGTTTCTAAGTCTCGTGTCAACAAACTCCCTCTTACCCTGCTTAAGACACCCACGGTACGTTAGTATTTAGGCTTTCAGTCTTCGTGGATTGTCCAAGGATAAAAAAAGGGTGTATAATAGTTGGAGATATGAATATTGACATTTTAAAAAGTAATAAGGATACTAAGACACTTTTAAATATTTACTCATCCAATTATTTTCAATTGTGTAATAATAACATTTTTACAAGAAAAATCAGATTAAGTACCAGCCTGATTGACCATGTGATAACAAAGTCAGATAAAACAATAAACCTACTTTTTAAAACAAGCCCACTAAGTGATCATAAAAATCAAATATAAATATGACATATTTAAGAAGATTTCCTCCTCTAAGTTTCAAATAAAATTAATTTATAAATTTAAAGTTGAAGAAATAAAGACAAACCTTAATATTTTAAATCATAATAAAATTTGTATGATGATCCAAATAAATTTTATGATAATATTTTAAGCATATTTCAAAAAATCGTCTTATCAAACTTTTATAAAAATTAGAGTAAACTTGCAACAATGATTTATTGAAGATATAGCGAAAAATATTAAAATCCGTGACTATAGTACTATGCAAAAATAATAATAATAAAAAAAATAATCAAGAATGTATCAATAGTTACAACCAATACAATAGAATTGTAATAGGAAAAATAAAATTACAATAAATCATCTTTTATGTTTATTGGCAGAAATAAATAACATACAGCTGATAAAAGAAATGCTCATTAATAACAACAGCATTAAATACACCGATTGTACGAAATTTCTGGGACTCTATACAGGGTGATTCAAAAATCGATTATGAAACTTAAGGGGGTGTTTCTACTTGACAAAATAAGGGTAGAGCTTCATATATATTTTTTCAAAATGTCATGCGTTTTTCGAGTTACAAGCCGTCAACAATCAATATTTATTTTGTTTTTTTTGCCATATTGCATGTATTCTTTAACCAATCCAGTTAATATTTGGACACAAATCGAGCTTTGCAGATTCTAAAATTTTAAGACAAAAGTACTTTTTTTAAATACCGCCAGAGGGCACTTTACCTAAAACCTACAATTTATTTACATTATAACTTTTTAATTTTGACAGATATCGCAAAGCTGAGGGCGCCATTTTATAGTCAATCAAAAACCTACAAAATAAGGTACTCTTTATTAAAGTCGATAAACCTTACCGTTTAGGCACCAATAGACATCAAAGTTTTCATCAATTTCAATCAAATTACCTTACATACGTACAGGGTGTTTTTTTAACACCCCGTAGTTTAAAAACTAAGACGTTAAGGACATATATTTATATAAAGTTTTTGTTATTTTTTGTTGTAGAATCAAATCGAAAATTTGTCAGTTGAGTTACTGGACACCCTGTATGTATGTAGGTAATTTAATTAAAATTGATGAAAACTTTGATGTCTATTGATGCCTAAACGGTGAGGTTTATCGACTTTAATAAACAGTATATTTTTTAAGATTTTGATTGTCTATAAAATGGCGCCCCCAGCTTTGCGATATCTGTCAAAATAAAAAAGTTATGATGTAAATAAATTTTAAGTTGTGGGTAAAGTGCCCTCTGGCGGTATTTTAAAAAAGTACTTTTGTCTTAAAATTTTAGAATCTGCAAAGCTCGATTTGTGTGCCAAATATCAACTGGATTGGTTAAAAATAAATGCAATATGGCGAAAAAAACTCGAAACGACGAATGACATTTTTGAAAAAAATTATATGAAGCTCTATCTTTATTTTGTCAAGTAAAATCATCCCCTTAAGGATCGTGATCGATTTTTAAATCACCCTGTATAGATAAAAAATTTAAGTTGAAAAAATCATATTGAAACCCTTAGAAATTCCATATCATCATTGATAGAATTTTATTTAAAATAAGAAATAATGTTTTTCCAAATATTTTAAGAAATTTATATTTTTCATTAATTTATTCACAATTACAATACTTAATTTCAGTTTGGGAAAGTGCATCACTTACAGTATTAATTTACTAATAAATAATAATAAAAAAATAAATACTAATAATTAAAAAAAAAACTAGTAACGATGACAAATCTAAATGCATTTAGTGTATTTCTTTTACCTTGTAAAATTGTTCTGAACCGTTCTTTGAACTGTCAATAGTGTCAAGAACGGTTCTACAACATGAAATTTATTTAATTTTTGTCAAGAGTTTGCCTTGACATTTTCCCTTCCCGGCCAATAATCCTTTAAAAGTTTACTTTTTTCATTTAAGACTCATCTTAAATACAAATAAAAAAGTAAACTAGTGAAGGTGACAAACCATGATAAACGGGAGCTTTTCAGACGCCGCTGTTAAGTTTGCTGATTTCAGGAAAGCAAACACGTCAAGGTAAAATGCCTCTTTCACGATCTACCGAAAGGTTTTTCCTGCGCTTTCAAGATAAACTGATAAAAAATGATGTGCAAATTTAATACAAAGGAAAAGTCGAGCGGTTCTTATCGCGAAAGTTTAATCAAGTAATGAAAATAGTGCACGGGCCAGAACGGCTAGGCGTATATGTATAGATAAAATCTTGTACTAATATTGATTTTCTTATAGAGTAAGAGCCCGTGAGCGGCAGATATTCTTCATTTTGTAATAGCTGAAACTTTGTCAATGCATGCTCCCAATATAGGTAAAAGTAATGGTAGATTGTGAAGTTTGACTCATAGTGGCTTTGGCAGGTACGAGGTACCAAAGGTTAATTAATTGAAACAAAAATTCGTTATTTTGTACAAGCTGAATTTTATATATGTCACTTGGGTAACTATTAGAAGATATTTTCCCAATCGGCAGACAGTTTTGACAGTTCCAACCCCTTGGCAGACAAACATTTTGGAGTGACTCAATGGTCCGACCATGTACAATATTTTTGTTATTTCACAAGATATGACAAAAAGTCTTATATAGGAGATGTAGATTTTTTAAATAGGCATGTATCAAATATTTTGATGTATACAAAGTGTTCCAAAAACATTTTTTTTAACCTTTAAACTTTTTTTTGGACACTCTTTATACATCAAAATATTATTATATATAACACTTTATGTTCTATCTTGTCAAATAACAGAAATATTGGTCTTTATCGGACTATTGGACCACCCCAAAATATTTGTCTGTCAATGGATTGGAAGTGTCAAAACTGTCTGGCGACTAAGAAAATATCTTCTTATAGGTACCCAAGTCACATAATGTAAAATTTAGCTTCTACAAAAATGACAAAACCTAAGTTTTAATTTATTACTCTTTGGCCAAAGCCACTATGAGTCAAACTTCATAGTCTCCCATCGCTTCTACCAATGTTGGGAGCATGTGCTGACAAACTTTCAACTTTTACAAAATGACGAAGGTTTGCCGCTTACGGGCTCTTGGACTATTAGTTTGGGGCCTTTATGTTAAGGACCTAGATACTCTATGTTTTCGGTATCTCAACTTTATGCTTGTTAAAAATGCTTGAAATAGATTTTGCTGGGGTAGTAGTGCGCACTGCAGCCGGATATTTGTCGAAGGAGGATTTTGCGCCTAATTTTTAGCTACAAAGCACGTGATAACTGTAAGGAGATTTTCACGTCTAATCCCCCAAAATTAATTATATCTGGAAATTTGTTCGTATATGTTTTTACCAGTAATTAAATAATTATTCCAAAAATTGTATTTTTGTATTCCGCAGCTTAGTTAAGGTGTTGCTATTAGACTGTAATGTTAAAATAATCTTGTTAATAGATAATATAGATTTGTTTACTTTATACTTGATTTTTTTACCTTTGCCTCATGATATTACCAACGATTATTTAATATTCTAATTTGTTGCCGCGCAATTTTTTAAATAATTATCTAATTACGTTATTACTTAGGGTAACTATTTGCAAATACAATTATCAAACACGCAGACGTTTATGTAGAATTTTAACATAATTGCATGTTTACAGATAATATGAGTTCATATACACAACAATATGCTATTTATTTAATGGTTTGTCATCGAAGCATGCACGATCTTCCTCTATTTGTCGGTCCATCACTGAGGTCAGGCCTTTAAATTTTCCGTAAAATCTCAATTTCTTTTAATTCCTTGACACGGACACTACTATTTTTTTATACCTGCTTTGTACAACTGTGCCTCTAAGGTGTGGTCGGGTTTTTTCTCATACTAGTTTAATACCTTCTCCCTAAACATGACCTGTCCACCTAAGTCTTTGCTAGTGTTTTATTGTACAAGCTCTTTAATTTTTCATTTGTTTTAAGGTGGTATTCTTTTATTCTCTTATCTACTGTATGTACATATTCTTCTTAGTATGTTACGTCTGTAAAACTTAAAATAATTGAAGAGTAAAAATAAAGCAAAATTGAGTTAGTGATGGTATTCCTTATATTGTTCGGAACATATCTGTATTTAATTTTTTTGTTTCAAATGTGTTCTAATCCTATAAACGACACAATCAAAAATAGAGTATCGTTTCAATATGTACCACACATCGACAGTGCCGTTTCAAAGTGAATCTTATTTATTTAGTCAATCGCAGATCCGTATTTTAACCTCATGATTTAGACAACCTGTGTCTAGTTTAATCAAGATAGTTAAGCCTAATTGTACAAAAATTTGTGTTAGATTTTCATAATTAAATAGCAAACTTAAAATTATATATTGTTTATAATTTACACTGAATTGTATCCGCAGTTGGTTTCTTGTGAAACATTTTTAAATATTAATACTAAATAGAAAAATTGCTTTTTAATGTTTCAAAAATTATTAGAGCATTACTCTACAATTGTTTCGCCTTTCTAGGGCTTCATCAAGAGTACTTCGTATACTAAATTTAGAAAAGAGAAATATTCACAAACAGAACCATTAAACACGTTTTTCCCAAAAGGTCTATAAAATATTATTAGGGGTTTTTATTATGCGGCCCAGATGTGGTAATAAATTTATTTATAATTGGCATATCTGCGAAATTTATTTGATCATTAGTAGAAAGAGTTGTATTGTCTATAAGTGATTTTTTAATTTCTAGTTGTTCATATAAATTTAATTTTTACCTTTGTTTTCTCTATGGAGTAGTTTGACATTATTAAGATCTATAAAGTGGTTTTGTTCTATACAATGTGTTGAAATGCCTGTGTTTTTTAAACCATTTAAAATTGATGTTTTGTGCTCTTTTATTCTGTTTTTATGCTCCTTCCACTTTGACCAATATATTCCGCATTACAGTCTGCGCAATTAACTTTATAAACCCCTGACATATCTAATTTTTCTGTTTTGTCTTTATTGTTAACTAATAATCTACCTAGGTTACTCTTATTTACAGACACAGTTTTACAGCCCAACTTATCTAGTCTATTGGATACATTATTACTGATGTTTGGTATATAATTGATAAACTTAAAATTATTGTTTTTAGGTTCTGTAATACTATAAAACTCTTTAGCAATTAACTTTTGTTTTTTTCTTTGTTAACAATTTATCAATAAGTGATTCTTTATATCCGTTGTTTCTTGCTATTTCTTTGCAAAGCAGACAAAGGTAACACGGTTACAATTTTAACTAAAATAGACTATATTAATAAGGTAGAACATTTATTAGAAGACAGCAATATAATTAAAATACCAAATGACCCCACAAACAAACATCAATCTGAAATTATTAAGATACTTAAAGATAGTCCCATCATCACACAAAATCAACCATATAAGCTTAAAGTAATGAACCCTTCGACACCTCTATTATATGGTTTACCAAAAATTCACAAAGAAAATAACCCCATTAGACCGGTCATTTCATATGTTAACGCTCCTTGTTATAAACTTGCAAAAGAATTAAGTAAGATACTACCCGATTTAATTAATTTTCAGTCCCCGCACTCAATAAAAAATTCTTTTCAATTTATCGAATTTACGAAGGACCTAACGATTCCAAACAATTCAAAATTAGTTTCTTTTGATGTAAAAAGTCTTTTTACCTCAATTCCAATAAAAGAAGTTATAGAAATTTTAAACAACTTAATCGGTGCTTCTAACTTAGATATTAAAACAAAAACAGAATTAAAAAATGCAGTTCGGACATGCCTAAATCAAAATTCTTTTAAATTTAATGGTGAATTTTATAAACAAAATGATGGCCTACCTATGGGCTCTCCAATTTCTCCTTTATTGTCGGAAATTTTTATGGCACATTTTGAAAAAGTTTTATTTAACTCTAATAACCAACTAATTAAACACATTTTTTATTGGAAAAGATATGTAGACGATGTTTTTGCATTTGGAATAGCACAGAGAGAAATTTAGATAAGTTTTTAAATTTTCTAAACTCAATAAATAACAACATTCAGTTCACTATGGAAAAAGGAAATAAAAATGAGATAAATTTTTTGGATATAAACATTAAAAATATTGACAACCACATTGAATTCGATATTTACAGAAAACCAACGACGACAGACACGGTAATAAATTACGCATCGAACCAATCATGGAAAATAAAACTATCTTCTTTTCATAGTTTAATTCACAGACTTGTCACTTTCCCATTAAGTCAATCAAATTTTAACAAAGAACTCTGCATTATTAAACAAATAGCAAGAAACAACGGATATAAAGAATCACTTATTGATAAATTGTTAACAAAGAAAAAACAAAAGTTAATTGCTAAAGAGTTTTATAGTATTACAGAACCTAAAAACAATAATTTTAAGTTTATCAATTATATACCAAACATCAGTAATAATGTATCCAATAGACTAGATAAGTTGGGCTGTAAAACTGTGTCTGTAAATAAGAGTAACCTAGGTAGATTATTAGTTAACAATAAAGACAAAACAGAAAAATTAGATATGTCAGGGGTTTATAAAGTTAATTGCGCAGACTGTAATGCGGAATATATTGGTCAAAGTGGAAGGAGCATAAAAAACAGAATAAAAGAGCACAAAACATCAATTTTAAATGGTTTAAAAAACACAGGCATTTCAACACATTGTATAGAACAAAACCACTTTATAGATCTTAATAATGTCAAACTACTCCATAGAGAAAACAAAGGTAAAAAATTAAATTTATATGAACAACTAGAAATTAAAAAATCACTTATAGACAATACAACTCTTTCTACTAATGATCAAATAAATTTCGCAGATATGCCAATTATAAATAAATTTATTACCACATCTGGGCCGCATAATAAAAACCCTAATAATATTTTATAGACCTTTTTAGGAAAAACGTGTTTAATGGTTCTGTTTGTGAATATTTCTCTTTTCTAAATTTAGTATACGAAGTACTCTTGATGAAGCCCTAGAAAGGCGAAACAATTGTAGAGTAATGCTCTAATAATTTTGAAACATTAAAAAGCAATTTTTCTATTTAGTATTAATGTTTATAATTTAGTTTTAATTTTAAGATGGAAAAAAAGAATGTTATAGAAATCATACTGTTAGAAATGTGATTATTTCTGATTCCTGCAAAGGATTTCCCGCTAAACCTCATAAAATTTTTAAGTTTATTTTGAATTACAGTAAAAGGATAAGCATAAATGCAGCCCTATAAAAAAATCACTGAAGATATAGACGCTAATTACAACTTAAATGAACAATTCCTATTGAAAGACGAATAGATTTCTTGTTCTGTGGTATTTAACGATCTTAAATTTTATAGGACTAATTAAAAAAATATAAAAATATATGTGTTTCCTATTTATCTTTAATTTTTGTTTTTTTATGTTAAATTTTGAAATACATTCGTTTTAATTGGGATTATTTTATACTGATAAAATAATTTCCTAGATATAAAGATTCTTTTAAAATACGCCTTATACCTTTTGTTGTTCTAAAGTGATGATTATCCAAATTATATTTTAAAAGTTAGCCACACGAAGCTTAAATAATTTACAGGATTATATTTTGACCATTTTATTCCAAATAATTAAACTATACATTAAATATGATTTTAAAACAAACGACTTTTACCGTTTTCTAAACATTTTGTTAAAGTGGACAAGAAACATTTTAGAATGACCCCCTCATTCTATGTGGCAGCCCCAATATTCCACTTCAAAATTACAGTGTCAATTTCACCCTAGCGATTTCATACGACGCGACGTCCAAAGTTGAGGCCACCCATATGCCCAGCATTACATTCTTTATTTATTTCTCTGGTTTTTGAGGATTTCTAATTTTGGCACTTTAATTAGCACTTCCACTCTACAATTATGCTCTTTAAGGAAATTTCTTAACATATTAATGTATGATGCTCAACTCCCCAAAGGAAATCTTAACAAAATAAGTTCTGACGCTCACATTTTTTTTATTTGTTTGTGTTTAGTAGAATTTTGTTTGGTTAGAACTTAAATTATTACACAGGCCATCTTATTTTTAAAGATAAATAATAATAATACCAAGATACGGACGTTTCCAGATTTTCAAAAATGTGCAAAAATGTCATGGAAGCAAAAGAGAACTTGTAAAAGAAAATTTTTAAAATCTTGCACTGTTTTTAAATAAAGCGCTGGCACACTCAAATTTTTAGAAATTACATTTAGACCTTGGCTTTGGGGTTATTATAAAAGGCAGGTTTTAATTGAACAAAAATAAATAGTAATATAACCTATTACTAGAGCCAATAAAAAAGATAGGTAATAATACACATCCATTTTAGTGTACTCTTCTACCCTATTTTACTATAATAATGAATTAGGAAATATAATATATTAGTATGCATACTTGCTCAAAAAAATATAAATAACTGCATATTTTTAAGGCAGAATAGTACAGAATGGGCCAAATTGGGCGTTTTTATCTCAGGTATTACTGGAGTTATTAAAAAACCGATGTAGGTGTTATGGGCTTGATTTTAATTAAATTATTTATCCAAGAGATACGAGATTAAGTTGAAAAATTACCGTTTTTGATTTTACCCTATATATCCTTTAATACAAGAAATAGCAAAAAACCATAAAGACAATTTTTGTAAAACTTTTTACGTAGAGTCTACAGAAAGTATTCGATTTTTTATACAGAGTTGCGGTAAAAAGTTACGATGCCAACTTGGTGTTTTTCTTATGGAACACCCTGTATATTATTTTACTAATTAATAGCTTTTGTCACTACAATAAAAAATATTTATAATATTGTATCATTCTTTTGGAGTATTTTTAAAATATTTCAATTTTAAAATTGTGTTTGAGCGTACTCAGTATAAACACCTTCTTTAACAATAAAATTTTTAAAATTATAATTAAATGTAATAAATAGGAAATTTTTTAAGATTTATACTAACCTTACTATACTTTTTTATTATAAACACAATAAACAAAAATTAATAGCTATATATATGTATAGGCTAATCATTAAAATGTTGTATTTTTTTCAATATAGTTATATAATTTAACTACAATTTAAGGATCAAAGTCAGAGTCTCAAATTTGTCAAATATATATTAAAATTTAGGTGACATGTTTCGCCGTCTCCGGCATCATCAGACCTAAAATAATTTATAAAACCCGTTACACAGAGAAATAAATAACAATAAAATAACAAAACTCACCTAACTATTTAAAAACAACAGTTACAATGACATAACAATAAAATAAATAATACAATCAGCTAAAATCGAAGAAGAAGAATGAGGTTGAGTAGTTAATACAAAATGTATAGGATACGGTAAAGCGGTAAGGTAGACATAGCTTTATAAGGTTGCCCCGGTAGCACAGGCCTAGTTTATATTGAAGAAATAAAGAGAATAACCAATATGACATTCGACGACAATGAAGGGTCAATTTTTATTATTTTTAAGGTTATTAAAAATTAAATGAGGTTCAAAAGTGAACACTTCATTTACGCACGTAAGAATGGTATAGTTATATAAGATTAAACCTCTTTTAAGCCTAAAATTACAAAAAAAATATAAATAAATTTTTAAATTTAAACATACCAAATTTAAAATATGTTAATAAGAACGCTATAAATACAAAAAAATATTACCTCTTTTAAAAAATATGTTACAGACTAGGAGCTTAAAAAATAAAAAAAAACCCAAACAATGATATTACCTGTGATAATCTATTGGCATCATCCACATATAACTAAATTTATAAAGTTAGAAGACAATTTACCAGAATTTGGCTCTGTCATAAAACCACACATTTTTATTACTGTGTTTATATTTTTAAAGTTATATAAAGGTTAGTATAAATCATAAAAAATATCTTAATTATAACATTCTATTAATATTTTTAAATAATTTTGTAAAAGAAGGTGTTTATACGGGGTACGCTCAAAAACAAATATTAATACACAAATATTTAAAAAACTACAAAGAATAATGATACGATATCATATATATTTGTTATCGTAGTGGCAAAAGCTATTAATTAGTGAAAAAATATACAGAGTGTTTTATAAGAAAAAGACCAAGTTCATATAGTTACTTTTTAACGCAACCCTGAATGAAAAAAATCAAATACTTTCTGTAGATTCTACGTAAAAAGATCTATAAAACTGTCCTAATGATTTTTTGCTATTTCTTGTATTAAAGGATATATAGGGTAAAATCAAAAACGTCAATTTTTCAACTTCCCCTCGTATCTCTTGGATTAATAAAATTCTAACTACGTCATTTTTAGTTTCTTCAAAATAAAGCCCATAACACCACTGAGGTATTCCATGAAATCGCCCAATTTTGCCCACCCTGTACATATATGAGCATATTTTTGTTGAATTTGAGTGCATATATTCGACCCTTTAATAATTACTAACCTTTTAAGCCGGCTGTCCATAAGAGCGGTTTTCCGCCCGCGTATTATAAATATGCGCAGAAAATCCGCTGACACGTCCATTGTAGCGAAAAATATTAAAACGTTTTGTTTTGAATTTGGTGATTTTATGTAAGAATTTTCTTTGGTTGATACTACGGTTGTGAAGGTCACTACATGTTAATCATCATCTGGCTGTAGGATGGCAAATGGATTGGATAATGGATAATAATAAATCCAGCAAATTAGGCAACTTTGGTTAATGGCTTGTCTTAGTCTTTTATTTACCACATACCCTTTTTTTTCTTACCTATTTACCTTAGAGTACAAGCTACACTCTCGCCTGCAGTTATTGGCTTACGAACTGTGTGAGACTTGCTAATAGTGGACTCAACTTTCTGTAACAATTTGTCAAAATGTTCCATTGACATTCTTAAATAATTGAAGTATTTTTCATCATCATGTTGTCTTAACTCCTTTAATAAAGTATAATATTGGCTATAAACTTTTCTTTCTAAAATTTTTCCAACCCAAAACATGTACCTTCTTTTTGTCTTTTTGGTCGTGTTAAAAGTTGGATAAATACCATTTTTTTCGCCAAATATCATATTAAAGTAAATAATTAAAATGAGTGTAGTTAATGTGGTCCATAACACTTCTTTTATTTAAAATGGATCTTTAACGTCTTGTCTTATCTTCAAGCAACAACTCATCAAACTCATCAACTAGTTCAAGGTTATAGTTGGCTATTAATATGAAAACTCCGTACAATCTAGTGAAAAACGCAAAAAAGTTAACTTCATCTTAACTTTTTGCGGATCCGCGTCGAAAATGGCGAGTAAAGCATTTTACATTTGCACTAACCAATCACAACGCTGAATTATCATCCGCGAGCGGAAAACCGCTTTCATGGGCAGCCGGCTTTAAACAGTACACTTCATTTTTTGTTTTATACATAGTGATTCTAGTTTAATTGTTCCAGAATGGTCTTCCATCTGCAGCTAATCCATACGTCTTCAATGGTGATTTCGTGGATCGTGGAAAACGGGGCTTGGAAGTTATGTTAGTATTACTACTGTGTCTTATTGCGTTTCCTGGAGGTGTATATTTAAATAGAGGAAATCATGAAGACCATATTATGAACCAAAGGTAAAAAGTAGGTTTCTGGTAGTTTTTAGAATATCGGGGATTGTAACTAAATACTGTTTAATTTTTAATAAATTGGATTACATTTTAATTATATTTTTTAAAAACTTATAAAAATGTAATTTTTATTTTTTAGATATGGGTTTATACGGGAAGTGCAATCTAAATATATAGTAAGTATATTTTATATTTTAATTAGTAATATACAGGGTGTTCGGAAAATGCGTTAGGAAATTTTAATGGGTCATTCTGCAATAAAAAATAATGTTAGTAAGTCCTGACAAAATGTCGAAATATCCTTGGTTACAGGGGTTAAAAGTTTAATTTTTATTTTTGTTTTTCCCCATATTGCATTAATTTTTTAACCAATCTAGTTGACATTTGGCACGCAAATAAAGCTTTGTAGGTTCTAAAATTTGAAGATAAAAGTATTTTTTTTAATACCGCCAGAGGGCATTTTACCTGAACCTTAAAATTTATTTACATCATAACTTTTTATTTTGACAGATATTGCAAAGGCAGGGGCGCCATTTTATAGACTATTAAGAACCTCAAAAATAAGGTACTCTTTAATTAATACCTAAAAGGTTTTTTTTAAAATATGTAATACACCGTAGTTCAAAAACTAAGACGTTTAGGACATATGTTTATATAAAGTTCTTTTATTATTTTTCATTGTAGAATCGCCCCGTAAAGTTTGTAGGTTAGGTTACTGGACACCCTGTATGTATGTAATAATAATAATAATAATAATAATAATAATAATGTTTATTTATGATAATTAATTTACTTAACAATTATCCAATAACAGTTACAAAGAATGTACGAACATAAATAAACAGTAACCCCTGCAAAGGAAGACCTTGTTCGCAGGGTGCATACTATATAAAGTTCATTACTCGGTGGAACTGTACTAGTAAATAATGTTAAATTTAGGTTTTAAGTTAATACAATTATAAAGACAGAACAATATTCTAAAAATGAAAACAAAAGAAAAATGAAAAAAAAAAATAAAAGAAAAGTTAGGAAAAAAACGACAAAACAATACCTAAATACAAAGTTTAACTATAACTATACTAAAAACCAGCAGTATCATTTTTAACTCAATTTAATTATTTTTTAAATCAATTAATTTCTTTACACTTTCCCTAGGTAAATTCAGAATAAAATGTATTAATTTTCTTTTATATAATATATACGAGTTTAATTTTTTTATTTTCTCAGGGAGAAAATTATGTATACGAGGACCCAAAAATGTATGACATCTCTGTCCAACCGTTTTGTAAGTCCTTGGCACTAAAACTCTGTTTTCTTTGTTTCGAGTTGCATAACTATGCTGAATACCAGTTTGGAGTGCTTTATTTCTGAACTGATTCAGTGCCAACTCCTTACAAAACAGCTGTCTTACATCCATCAAACCTGTCCCCTCATACAACTCTTCCGTTGGAAACAAATAAGCTTTATTATACATTACTTTTATTAACCATCTTTGTGTTGTTTCTAGTTTTAATAAATAATTATTGGTCGCACCTCCCCAGGCTATAATGCCGTATGATAAATGGGACTGGACGAGTGCATAATAAAGAATTTTAAGGTGTTTCTCATCAAAAACTTGCTTAAAAAATTTAAATTTAGTTATAAGGCACCTAATTTTATTTATTACATAATTGATATGATCGTCCCATCTAATATGTCTATCAATGACCACACCCAAATACTTTACAGTCTTAGCAGATTTTATAGTCTTATCATAATTCCCATCACTTATATTAAGTTCTGAATACACAGGAAGACTTCTGGCGTATGACGTAAACGGCAAGAAAAATGTTTTTCCCAATTTACTGTTAATTTTCGGTCATTAAAAAAATTAACGAGAGAGCAAAAATCCCTCTCCGCCATTCTCTTCAACGAATTCCAATCGTCTGCCTGACAAAATACAGCAGTATCATCAGCAAAGCTAATGACATCACAGGACACATCGATATTAAAAATGTCATTGACATAAAGAGTAAAGAGCAGCGGACCAAGCACAGTCCCTTGAGGTACTCCGCAGTTGACAGATCTAGTTGAACTTATTGAATTGTTTACCTCAACGAACTGTTCCCGGTCTACCAAATAACTCTTAAGTATTTCATATGCCAGACCTCTGAAACCAAGGTTATACAACACTTCCAACAACTTTGAATGATCCACTGTATCAAACGCCTTGGCCAGGTCCACAAAGATGCACAATGCTGGTATGCTGTTATCCATGGCATAATTTATTTTGGCACTTAAATAGTAACATGTAGGTAATTTGATTGAATTGATGAAAACTTTGATGTCTATTGGTGCCTAAACGGTAAGGTTTATCGACTTTAATAAAGAGTGCCTTATTTTTTAAAGTTTTTGATTGTCTATAAAATGGCGCTCCCAGCTTTGCGATATCTGTCAAAATAAGAAAGTTATGGTGTAAATAAATTTTAGGTTTTAGGTAAAGTGCCCTCTGGCGGTATTTAAAAAGAGTAGTTTTGTCTTACAATTTTAGAATCTGCAAAGCTCGATTTGTGTTCCAAATATCAACTGGATTGGTTAAAAAATTAATGCAATATGGCGGAAAAACCAAAATTAAAATTGAACTTTGACGGCTTGTAACTCGAAAACAAATGACATTTAAAAAAAATTATATGAAGCTCTACCCTTATTTTGTCAAGTAGAATCACTCCCTTAAGTTTCATGATCGATTTTTGAATCACCCTGTATAAAGTTTCTCGAAACACTGACTATTATCCTGCTTTGTTTTATTTAGGTTGTTATACAATGATGCCTAATATTTTGCGTGAAATTTAATAACTAATCAGGTAATTTATGTAAATATTCTTCGCCAAATTGAATCTAGATACCCATTTTTATCAGCTGTTTGACCGAATTGCAACACTGTGCTCCTTAATTTGAATTCCCCAATGTAACAATAGAGAATACATAACAACTATTTTTTTTTAAATAAAAGACAATTTTTCTGTTTTTGCCAAAAATACTTCTTGGTACATTTATCGTTTCTTCTAGGCCATTAGTATTGTTAAAAAATACCGACGGTGATAATAGGCATGGCTAAAAGCAGGTATTTTTAATAAAATTTAACAGAGATATGATTTTTTAAAGTTCATAACTTTTCACCAATTTTTGTCAAATCAACTTTTTTTTTAGTAGAATCACACAAATTGAAAAGTTTGGAGTTTTAAATAAAAAAGTTAATAAAGGTTTTATAAATGCTAGCAAAGTAAGAAATGATCGCTAAAAATTAATAAAGATTTTTACTTTAAGGGTTCGAATTTATTTCATATTTTAATAAAAATACTTCTAGGAAAACTTATATTTAAAGATTTGAAAATCTTCCCCAGTCATCTTAGTTAAATTAAAGGGTCAATCTCGAAATCTTACGGAATAAGCTGATATCGTGTAAGGAACTCGAAATATGACAGGTCAAATGTAAAAAAACAGTTTTTAGCGAATATCTCGTTTCCTTTACTTTTAATCGCATTTATATTTATTATAAAAGTTGTAGAACATAAAATTCTTTACAAATTTAATTTTAACAATTTTTTTGTCTGAACAACGTATAGAGGGCGCACAGTGTAAAACACTTTAGTGTATGTACATACGTTAGCACGCAATCAATCGTGACATTTAGCAAATACTTAAGTAAAAAGATGACATATTAGACTAGCTTCGACAACGCACGACTCTGTCATCAGCTAATAATGCTACCAATTTTGAACAGAACTGCCAACCGAAACCGTAATTCTCACACCCTCACGTCCCTGGCCTAAGATATCCCGGTATCGCTTGTGTCTAAGCCCCTTCTCATAAAGCAACTCTGGTTTTAATAACACGCAAACATTTCTAGGTGTTTTGATGCTTGTAAAGCAATATAAGTTTTTTTCAGAATTTAAGAAGATATAACTAGAGTGCACTTCTGATTTTTTTTATACTATTTTTCTTGAAGAGATAATTACATTAACTACATTTTTGTGCAAAAATTAAATATCTACGAGTCATCCTTTTTAAGTAATCTATTTTTGTACAAAATTTTCTCAAACATCTTACAGTGCGATGTGTATACCGGGTGATGCATCGCCGGGCGGGACATAGGAAAACCCATGTAATTTTTAAAGGGGTCAATTATTGGCTCCCTAATTATTTTAGAGAAATTTTTATTGAAGTTTATTAAAGAGCATGCAAATTTACGCCCATGGTTAAAACGTTAGAATTTTCGTTATTATGTTACATTATTATCGCCTCATATATATGAACAACAATATAAATACCAGTTAGCGTGACAACGTTGTCATTTTGAAATTTAGTGCTTTATTATTATCAAAAAAATCGTACAGTGAAAAGATTAAAGTTGTTGCGCCGAAGTTTTGTAATTGTCGATTTTTTGTATTCGAAAGAAATTTGGTTAATTCGTGAAATAAGCAGTATATAAAATTGTTACATTGGGGTAACCAATGTGGACATAGTTAGTTGCGGTTGGTTAAATCTTTTTTTTTAATATGCTTTAATAAAAACTGATTTAACTAACCAAAACTTACCATGAACCGCACAATGTGACAGAACAGCTTGTTTCATGTATTTATCCCATATAACATTTTTGCCGGCAAGGCATTGGCAAAAGGTATCAAAAGACATCAAAATGGGCAATTGGCCGTTATTAGGCCACGTGTTGCAGAAAATGTGATGGCATTTATCATTAATAAGTTATGATGAAAAAAATGCGTTTAGGATGATGGCATCCATCATTAATAAGTTATGCTGAAAAAATGCATTTAGGATGATGGCATCCATCATTAAAAGGTTTTGGCAAAAATATGCCTTTTAGATGATGGCATTACATAATTTTTTCCTAATGACAATAAAATGCATTTTTACCGTCCAGGGAACTAAAATGTGCATAAATAATGCACATGCATAATGTGTGTTTATGTACAGGGTGTCCCATATAAAATTAAATACTATAATTTTGGAAAAACCATAAGAGATACAAGAAAAGTTAAATGCAGAAGTTGTTCAGTGAAATGTATTTTTTTAGTATTTTTATTGTATCTCTTATGGTTTTTCTAAAATTATAGTATTTAATTTTATATGAGACACCCTGTACATAAACACACATTATGCATGTGCATTATTTATGCACATTTTAGTTCCCTGGACGGTAAAAAATGCATTTTATTGTCATTAGGAAAAAAATTATGTAATGCCATCATCTAAAAGGCATACTTTTGCCAAAACACTTTTTAATGATGGATGCATTTTTTTCATTATAACTTATTAATGATAAATGCCATCACATTATCTGCAACACGTGGCCTAATAACGGCCAATTGCCCATTTTGATGTCTTTGATACCTTTTGCCAATGCCTGCCGGCAAAATGTTATATGGGATATTATATATTTTCGCCAATTACACAGAATTCGGCGTAACATATACTTAATTAAAGATTACTACGATGTTTACAAGAAGACCCCAGGCAGTGCAAAAACTCTATAATATATCCAATTACTGCCGAGGGAATAAAATAAAAGCAGATTTAAACGTCAGACTTAACGGCGATCGGCTTAAAGAGGTACTTGAAATACGGTCTTTAATTCGGTTGGCGTCAAGAGGGTGTTTATTATTGAATTAACTTTCAAGGAGACAGGCAATTGATACATCGAAGGGCAACCCAGGAAAATTAGAAATTCGGGTATTATCATTTCAATTCCCCCTTAATCAAAATATTTATATTCTTGGAATTTTGAATATTAATTTATTTCGAATGATTGACGTATTTGACGATTTGTATTGTTAATCTTATTAAATTTGGACTGGTAATTATTTTAAGTAGCTTATTATGCAGTAAGGATATTAAAAATCCTTTATTCTTTGGGATCTGGAGATCGGGAAAAATTTAGGTAAAAGGGTGTTAATTAAACTACTTTTCGGCATAAACATTATTTATTTTATGTTTTATTTGTTTTCTGGGAGATTAAATTAAAAACAAAATATTTTTTGGCTTTCCTCCAGAATAAAATTAAAAAGTTTATTTAACATTTTAAGAAAATTAAAACTTTTATACATTATGAACAACTATTCTGCTCTTACACAATATAATAAAAGTTCTTATTACTTTAAAAGAAATAAAATAATGAAATATTCAATATTAAGTTACTTACAATACAAAGGTTTCAATATATAAACAAAGGTTTATTAGCACTAGGTTGAAATCATTTTAATGCAATAAAAATAAAATCTTAACAAGACGCCAGACGAGAACTGGACCAATAGTTGCGTCTCAAAATGTGGTAAATAGTTTATCAAAAATGTGGTAAACAGTTTACCTAAAACTTACTTATAAACTTGTTAGAAACCTAATTTTTTTCAGTTTTCTAATAAGTTTATAAGTAAGTTTTAGGTAAACTCTTTACCACATTACTGAGACCAATCATTGGCCCAGTTCTCGTCTGGCGTCTTGTTAAGATTTTATTTTATTGCATTAAAATGATTTCAACCTAGTGCTAATAAACCTTTGTTTATAGTGTAACAGAATGACTTATTCCCTGTTATTATTATATTACTTAGACAAAACTCATTGTGTTGTTCGAAAACAAGTCAATCAGTAAGTTTTTAGGTAAACTGTTTACCACATTTTTGATAAACTATTTACCACATTTTGAGACGCAACTATTGGCCCAGTTCCCGTCTGGCGTCTTGTTAAGATTTTATTTTATTGCATTAAAATGATTTCAACCGAGTGCTAATAAACCTTTGTTTATAGATTGAAACCTTTGTATTGTAAGTAACTTAATATTGGATATTTCATTATTTTATTTCTTTTAAAGTAATCATAACTTTTATTATATTGTGTAAGAGCAGAATAAGGCGCGCTTGTGGCTGCTTCGGTTGTATCGGCAAGCGTCGATCTCCGGAGTTAAGCAGTGGAATGCGCGCCCATAATTTGGATGGGTGTCCGGCGACAGCGGTGTTTTGGGCAACGGCACACGGTGTTCTGCTCGGGGATGCGGACCGAGCAACAACCATCCAAGTTATGGAATGAATGGTGTGTGAATGAGAAGGAGTAGGGGTCAAGGTACAATAAGGCTGCAGTGCACCACCTAGGGGGCGGTCGTCGGACCTGGGTGGGATGACCCCGAAAGGGTGAAAAAAAAAGAACAGAATAGTTGTTCATAATGTATAAAAGTTTTAATTTTCTTAAAATGTTAAATAAACTTTTAATTTTATTCTGGAGAAAAGCCAAAAATATTTTGTTTATAAACATTATTTCGGTCAAGTGACCTAGTACCAAGGGGTCATTAGTAACTTTTTGTTTTAATGGAATGGAAGGGTCATGTAACACCTTAGATTAGAACTTTTATGTCGATTGGTGCCTTAACAAATGTGTTTATCGACTTTAATAAAGAGTACCTTATTTTTAAGTTTTTGATTGTCTATAAAACGGCGCTCCTAGCTTTGCGATATCTGTTAAAATAAAAAGTTATAATGTAAATAAATTTTAAGTTTCAGGTAAAGTGCCCTCTGGTGGTATTAAAAAAGTACTTTTATCTTCAAATTTTAGAATCTACAAAGCTTAATTTGTGTGCCAAATGTCAACCAAATTGGTTAAAAAATAAATGCAATATGGCGAAAAAACAAACATGAAAATTGAACTTTTAACCCCTGTAACTTGGATATTTCGACATTTTGTCAAAGGAGTTACTAACAATATTTTTCATTGCATAATGACCCCTTAAAATTTCACAACGCATTTTCTGAACACCCTGTATATCACCCTGGTATTGCAAAGTTTAAAATTGTTTTTATATTTTTTTTGAGAAGACAAACAAACTTTAAATTTAGTTTTGGTAAATATTTTGAGGTCGTGGGAAAAATAGTGTACATTACTTGTGTAAAAATAACCATTTTACACTCGTGGGTTTGTCGCACTCGGCTGACGGACGCCTCCTGCAACAATATTCCCATTCGTGTAAAATTAGTCAGTTTTCACACTTATTATGTACTATTTTTATCAACAAAACCAAAGACAATTATTGTAGTTTTACTTTAGACACCCAGAACAATGCTAAATTTTTGGTCATCAGCTTGAACGCTCGCTTTGTGAAATTTATGAAGCGGGTATCCATCAAGGACACACGTAAACAGTACGTATAATTTGCGACTTCATAAATTTAGCCAATCCAGCGTCCAAACTAATGTCCAAAAATTTAGCATTGTTCTGGGAGTCTATAGTGAAACTACAATTG
The DNA here is from genome assembly GCA_014170235.1 of Listronotus bonariensis. Classification (NCBI taxonomy): domain Eukaryota; kingdom Metazoa; phylum Arthropoda; class Insecta; order Coleoptera; family Curculionidae; genus Listronotus; species Listronotus bonariensis. Next base: position 5,707 of record JACEGR010003868.1, on the reverse strand, counting down.
TCTTTGCCGAAACCAAATATAAAATTTGTTTTACCTTAAAATAAAATAAAGTTTGCTTTTTTAACACGCTTTTATTAGCTTGGGTTGTATGTATTTATGTATGTATGTATGTAACGGAATCTTTAAGCTTAATTTTCACCAACTTCCAGCGATTCGATTTCTTTGAAACTTTGCACACGTATCAAGGACCCATGACATTGCAATAATCTGCAAACAGTATCCCGTTATCCTGATTAGGATCGCCAGGATAAATAAATTCCTTTATATATCTTCTGTAGGAGAGTAACAGAGAAAGAGCTAGTGCGCGATCTGCGCATGCGTGCAGTTTCGGACGTACTCTCAGCATAAGGCTGACAGAAACTTGTTCGGAGTAGTTGCGTTCTGAAACCCCATGCAACAGTGAAGCTTTAAATGAAATGATTAGATTACGAAATAGTTCGTGAAACATTTCAATATCACATGTCCGCAGAAAACTAATTGATATATCGAACTAAAAATGAAAAATAAATAATAGTTTAAAAAAACTAAAAACACGCTTTTATATGCAACCGAACTAAAACTTAAAAAAATAATTTTTCAATACAAAGAGTTTGTATTACAGTAATAAAAGGTCAAACAATGAATCATAATTATATACCTCAAAATAGAATTATAATAAAATTTAAGATAATAACAGAATAATTCACTTTAGAATAATTCACTTCAGAATTAAAGCGTGGGGTGCTTAATATATTAAATGTTATAATTATTTCATTTGTAAATATCTATGAAGGAAAAATTATGAAAAAATAGTAAAATGCACCCCACGCTTTTTACTCTGAAGTGAATTATTCTGTTATTATCTTAAATTTTATTATAATTCTATTTTGAGGTATATATTTATGATTAATTGTTTGACCTTTATAACTGTAATACAAACTCTTTGTAATGGAAAATTATTTTCTAATTTTAGTTCGGTTGCATATAAAAGCGTGTTTTTGGTTTTTTCTAAACTATTATTTATTTTGACTCTGTTGTTGCCATTAAACTAAAACTCTGTATTTAGAAACTTTTTAGATTATTTTGTAGTCCCATATAACTTTCGTCCATTAACTGTCAAAAAGTAATTTGGGTAATGTAGAAAACAGTTTAAATTGCGTGTGCAGAATGGCTTGAAAATGAAGATTGATCAGTGAAACGCTAAATTAGTTCAGCCTAAATTTTTATTCGGAACCCGTCTCGGTCCATTAGCTTTAAAGTTCGTTAGCTTAACTGGAATAGTTTTAAATGGTTTAGGTGGCATACGTGATGAATGAAATTGTAAACTGTTATTAGTTGTTGTATTAAACTTCGTATTTGTTTTATTTTTTTTTATATCTCACGAAAGCTTATGCCTAAATACCAAAGTATCGTGAGTGCCGGGTTATTGGATGTTTAACCCATTTTTTACCATGTTCACGTTATCCAAGCACTGAAACATACAGTTTTGCATTTTACAGTACCTTTTAGAGAACGCGGTAGTGTTTAACCTTCAAATGGCCTTAAATCGTAAAAATAGAAGCGGCTATTAGTTCAGTGATTCAAAATATTGTACATGCAATTTTTAGATATTTTCTACCATTTTTGTCGATTTGACCTTCAAATGACCTCGATACGACCTTTAGGTCTTTCTGCGCCCATCCTTAAATATTAAAAATCACTGCGGCTTTAAACTTAGCCATACAAAAACATAGGCATGATTTTTTAACAGATTTTTCGGACCATTTTTGTTAATTTGACCTTCCAATAGCCTTGAACCTGACGTAATAGAGTTTAACCGACCTCGGATTCGAAATCAGCGATCCAAAAACCTTAAATACCCTTGCCAGGTTTGGTGTTCTTTCTTGGATTAAATCTCGACCTGTGTTATCAATATAAAGTTCCCAAAGTCTAGTCATCAGGGTTTCCTCATGGTGTGCGGTACGCAGTAATAATAACATACCCGTTATAAAACTTGCTTTAAACAATAATTATTTAATTAAAAAACAAGCGCCTTTATATTATATTATATTTACTTTTGTTTCTTCCGTATTTTCTTTTCTTTCTACATAAAATAAAACAAAATATTCAGTATAAAGTCGCTGAATATACATTTTCTAAGCAAAATTGCTGCACTTTCCAAGATTAAATTTTGTATTATAATCCAATTTTTATCGACTATGGAAAATGCAGATCAATGAGCTTCGGTAAATATTTTTGCAGATTATTACTTTTACCGATACGTCATATCGTCAGTTATTTATTTTATTCTAAGATAAAAAGGTCGTTGAGCGCACACCGACGTGAGGTGGGTTCGAATCCTACTGGCGGCCAAGGTCAGAAATTTAGTGCTTAGCTCAACAAGACGGACAAAGTGAAAGATGTATCGACGCTAATAGCCCGCAAGGACTAAAACGCTGGAACACACTTTGCCGTGGCCTGCGTAACCGTAGATATGCGGACCTCACTGAGTTGGTAGGTTCGTTAGTCCTCCTGGGTGGGGACAGGGTGTTAAGTTGTCGCGACTGTGGTCCGGAACCCACGTTAAGCTGTAGGTCCCGTCTGGCTGACATCACCCAGACGTAAAAAGACAGGGCGCGCAATAAGACGAGCGGCTTCAGTGCATGGGTTATCCCGGCGCTATTCTAAGGTCTAAGATAAAAAAATAAGTAAGTATTTAACACAAATACGTAAAAAGCCTACATGTTCAGGTTTTCTTTTTTAACCTATTTATAATTTGAATAAAACAAAAATGTCCATTTTATACTGGTTTTCAGCTAGAGCAATATCTAATAGTATCTAATGTTATCTCTGTAAGCTTAAAAGAAAAGTCAAATCAAACATGAATTCAGAACCCAAAAGCTTAAAAAAAATTACTAGAAGCCGCTATTGGAAATTTATTGCCACAAAAGTCTAGTGCTCACTGCAAAAAGGAATATATATTTATTTCGTAACTGCCGCTCTTAAAAAATATATCTAAATGACCTTATTACATATTTTGAAGAAACATACAAGAAAAATAAATTTATTTTGATGTTTTGGCATTTTCTTTCTTTAAAAATACCTTTGGGTTAACCAAACGTACAATACAATCTATTTTTATATTTGTTGTTGATTTTGTCTCACAATCGATTATTATATGATACTCAAATATTACTTTTTTTCACAATGGGTTGATGTATGATACGCAAATATTATTTTGTAAATATGTGACCTGCAATAATAAAAAATGTTTTTTTATTTACAGAAAAATCACGAAAGAATTCTAAAATTGTTCGAAAGCGTGTACAGATGGCTGCCGCTTGGGACCATCGTGAACAATAGAGTTTTGATCGTGCACGGCGGAATTTCTGACACGACAGATTTGGAGATGATAAGAAGTTTAGAGCGAGAAAAGGTAAGTTTAAATTAAAAATGAGTTTTTTCTAAAACCGTTACTGTTAGTTTTTATTATGATTTTATGAAGATAAAAGGCTATTTTTTGGATAGGCTATGTAAAGAATTATTCTTTATATGGATTTGTGCAGTGTTACAGTAAACGAAACATTAAATAAACTTAAATATTAAGTTACCAAAAAATGTTGCTCATGTGTCACTAAATTTAGGCAATTATAGGCAATGAGTGGAAAAGAGACCGTTTAACGCATGTAGAATACCAACAGGTAGAGATTAAATAAATAACTCTGGCATGTAAATAGGATGACACACCGCAGAGTTCTTCGATATGTGGACAAAAACTCAAAATTTAATATTTTCATAACAACCTAAATGTATATTATGTGTAAAAATGTGTTAAATGTATAATAATATAACAGTATTGCTTTTGTATTAGCAGAGCATCCTACTCAATTATTAATAACAGAAATATTTGAGTTTCATAAGACTGATTTTTGTCCCAAAATCTCTATCACTCAACGCACTGTGTATTGGTCCCGCTTTGTTGTTGCTTTACTTGCCCATGAACGTTTTAAATTAGCTAATACGGTATTTTATGATTATGGTCTTAAAAAACTCGTGCTGTCAAACTTACTTTAAAAAAAGGTATTTTTATGCACTTGTTTTATGAATTAACATTAAATTTTATCTTAGAAAGATTTTTAATTGTTCTAAGTTTTAAAAAATATATTTATAATATTTATTTACTATGGCCTAAGGAACACAAACAGGTAAAATAGCCACTGAAATGTCCACAAAATGAAAGGTAAATATGAAAAAATATATATAAATAATTATAAAATAAAAGATATGGGAAGTTTTAACACTGGTACAACTAAATACAAAAGTAAAATTAAAGAAGAAAAATTAATTTTATATAGTCCATGTCACTTCTTCTGAACGAACTTAAAGAATGGGGAAATGGGCAAAAAGAGACTCACTGAAATTCCAAGCCAAAGATCGCCAAAAAGATTAATTTCTCTCTTATTTAACTTCACGAAAAGTTTGTAAATTAAGGAAATCAACTAATGTGGGGTATCCACAAAAGGTGTTTTTAAGTCAAAGTGGGAGAAATGCTATTTTAAACTGAGCGACTTCATTCATTATAATACAAAACAATGTCATTTATTTCCTGAATAAAATTTAGCTGTTTAAATTTACTTTTTAAGTTTTACAATTTAAAATTTGTACAGGGTAGCGCCTTTCCGTACACCTTGCAGGGTATAGCGGAAACTAAAAAAGACAGGACAGATCTGGTTGCGCAATCCTGATTTCAATTTTTAAAACAAGTTTAATGGTGAAAATAAATCCTGGCTGGCTAAATAAGAATGGCCATATCTCCGAAACTATTAAAAATAGATCTATAAAATATGGTTTTTCCTATAGCTTTTAGCTGATGATAAAATATACAAAGTATTTCATTTAAAGAAACCCAACTTGGTGTTATAACTTTAAAGTGAAAGTCAGTGGAAAAAATATAAGTATGTCATTTAATTCTACGTAAAAATCCCTAAAATTGTCTATTTATCTATTTATCTTTAATATTAAGCCAGTTATAGTTGCTGGCCATTAAAAAAATAATAATAAAAACACCCTGTATCTCTTAAACCAATCAAGTTAGCCATGATTTACTTTCAAAAATTGAAAGATTCCGCATCAGATTTGTTCTATCTCTTTTAGTTTTTGCTAGCAAGGTCAACGAAAAAGCGCCACCCAATATATTTAAATTTTAGTTGGAACATAATGTATATAAAATTTACCAGTCGTTGAAAAGTTAATTAAAACTAACAGATATTCCTCTTACCATTGTATATCTCATGATAATAACACCAAACATTTAGTGAAATATCTCGGAATCCACTGAACAAGGTAAAAAGTTAAATTTGGTGTACTCCTATTATTTGGGATGACGAACACGAATATATACATTTTGCCTTACCATCAGATGGCTTTCACGCACGTATAACGTTGATTGATTAAAGTGGTCATAACTTTTTGACCTTCCTGTATGCACATTTTCAGTGGAAATAATAAAAGATTGTGGAAGGGTTCAATATCATCGGACGCAAGAAGAATAATTATTTAAGTCACGCAAAATTTAAATAAAAGAATTAGACAATGTGTCCTGGTGGATGGTGAACATTTTAAATATTTATTATAATCAATAGTCCTTTTCTAACTCTATCGTTGTAAATTAAATTTTAGAGTGTAAATAATAAAAGTCGTTTATTTCGAAAACGGTCTATTTGGTGGAAATCAAAGAAGTGTACCTTTT